>PVIU01013484.1:0-55689 GCA_004026605.1 Ondatra zibethicus | reverse complement strand
ACCCGACCCCTACCCTACCCCTGTGCTCCCAACTTTTGCCCAGCGATCTTGTTTGCTTCTAATTTCTAGGAGGATCTATATATGTTTTTCTTTGGGTTCACCTTGCTATTTGGCTTCTCTAGGCTTGTGAACTATAGGCTTAATGTCCTTTGTTTATGGCTAGAGTCCACTAATGAGTGAGTACATACCATAGTCATCTTTTTGGGTCTGGATTATCTCACTAATAAAATTCTATTCTTTAAAACTCTTGCAGGCCTTTAATCCCAGCACTCGGGAGGCAGAGGCAGGAGGATCTCTGGGAGTTCAAGGCCAGCCTGGTCTACAAATCGAATTCCAGGACAGGCTCCGAAGCTACACAGAGAAACCCTGTCTTGAAAAACCCCCATTGAGGGTGGGTCTTCCTTCTTCAGTTAAACCTTTCTGGAAAGCCCCTCACAGATATACACAGAGATGTTTTCCTGGTGATCCTAAACACAGACAGCTTGGCCATATTCACGGCCATACAAAGCTTTTGGCATCCTCATTTTAAAGTCTGAGTATGAGGCATAGGAATTCTGTGTGCAGGGTTTGAGATTTCTGGATTTCGTGAGGCTTTGCTATAAAGTCTGAGTTTGGGGTATTTGGAAATTTCTTTACTGGTTTTGAGATCTGTCAGGGATAGAAGGTCCTGGTTCCAGTTTCTGCATGCTCTGTTGGGAAGTGTGTGTTCCATTTGTAAGCAACAGAACTCTTTCAGGGTCTCTGTCCCATGGTAAGAGTCCAAGGTGTCCAGGTCCATGCCTCAAATCTGAACTTTTCTTAAGTTTTCTTCCCATTTTCTCGTGTTTCTCTCCTCAGAGTGTGTTTGTGAATCCGTGGTATTTGGGGCCTTACATGCAAGGTATGAAACTTCTGGCCTCTTTCAGATCCTGTGTTCAGAGTGACGACTGTGTGAACGTACTAAGCACTGAAGTACATTGGAGGCCATGTTTAGGGCATCAGATCTCCGGTACAGTTCAAACTGTTTTTTAAAATTTTATTTATTTTTATGTGCATTGGTGTTTTGCCATGGGTGTCAGATGCCCTGGAACTGGAGTTACAGACAGTTGTGAGCTGCCATGTGGTTGCTGGGGATTGAACCCGGGTCTTCTGGAAGAGCAGTCAGTGCTCTTAACCACTGAGCCATCTCTCCAGCTCCCCTCAAATTATTTTTTATAATAATGAATATGAGTGGCTAGGTTGCATAGTAGGTAAAGAGCACCTACTGTTCTTCTAGAGGACCCAGGTTTGATTCCCAGCATCCCACATGGCAACTCACAAGCATCTATAACTCCAGTTCCAGGGGATCCAATGCCTTCTTCTGGCCTCCACAGGCACCGTACTTGAGCATAGTGTACAGCTAGACATGCAGGCAAAAGACTCATACACATAAAATAAAAATAAAGAATTTTTTAAAAGAATGAATCTGAGGTATTTGCAGTATGTGTTTGTAGTGTGAAGTTTTTGGGGATTCCTGTTCCTAAGTGAGTTTTAGGTATTTTGATCAGTATTCAAGATATAATATTCACAAACTTTTCAGGAATGTGTTTTAATATTTAAATATGTGGTATATGAAGTTGTGAGCAGACCTGACGTCACTTGAGTTGTTGAAGGCTTGTGATCACAGTTTGAGTCTGAATTACTAATGAGCTGTGCTTCAATTCTTTAAGTATCTTTTGTACCCTGTGTCACAGTGTTTGAGTCTAGGGTATTTGCAAGTTCACTCTGTGGGTCTGAGCTATATGAACACTTAGGACTGAGCTCGAAACCCTGAGTGCAGTATTTAGAAATGTGTGTACACGCTGAGTGACCAGAAAACTCTCTTTTCCAAGTTGGGATCTGGTAATGTTGAGCCAATAATCAAAACACATGACCTTGAGGGTAAATGTCTAGAATTTTCTTTGGGCATTTTTTGATATCTGCGTTTAGAATGTGATGTCACTGAAATCTTGGGATGTCCATGTTCTAAGATTTGAACTTGTCACATTTGAGAATTTACTTAGAGTATAAAGTCTCTGAATTATTTGCACAGGTATGCGCCAGCATTTGAATGGGGTGTATTTGTGTCTCTGTACTTGTGGCTTGTAGGAGTGAGAGAAGTGTGCTTACTTAAGTCTGTTCTCTGAGTCGGAAACTGAAGAGGTTTGTGGTCAGAATGAGGGATCTCTAAGATTTTTTAACATGTTTGCGGGACCTGTGGTCAAGATAAGATTTTTGCTCTAAGCTTTGAGCCTGACATATATGTGCAGGTTGGGGAGGATTCAAGGTTTGAGATCACACAATACATTGATGATTTATTATAATGTTATTCACAATAGCTAAGATATGGAATAAGACTAGATGTCCATCAACAGATGAATGTGTAAAAAAATGCTGTTTTATTAATCCATACCAAATGAAGTTATGGCATTTACAATGAAATGGGTAGAACTGGAGACCATTCGCAAAATGAATCAGATTCAGAAAGACAAATATTGCACATTTTCTTTCACATGTATAATCTAGGTTTCTAAAAATATATATGACATGAAACTAGAAGACATACTATATGGGTAAAGAATGTATACTAAAAGATTAGCGAAAGTGAAGCAAGAGATGGGAATTGGGGGGCAAAGACAAATACTATGTTTTCTATCATGTGTGAAATCTGGAATATATATTCATATATTCATATATATATGAATGACATGAAAGCAACAGGACTGTTAGGTAGAAGAAGAGAACAGTGGGGGATAAATATGAACAAAATATAATTATATATGTATGTGTAATGTAATAAAACTCATTTTGTATGTTAGCTGAAGAAAATCCTTTAAAAGAAACACATCAATGACCTACGTTACAAGGCAAGAGTTTGAGGTAGTCAGAGGCCAGTACTTGGTGTGTCAGAACTCTGCAATCATTAAGCATATGTATTTCAACATTTTAATCCAATGGGTTTCAGGTACACCATTCAAAGTATCAGGTATATGAAAAACTGGAAGTTATGAGGCCCATATTTTCAGCAAGAGGTAGTGGGATGGTATGTGTTCTGGTTGGTGTTTTAGGTGCTGTGACCCTTCTGGGTTTTTAAACTGTGTGTGTTCTGAGGATAGAGGCAGGGGTATACCCCAGTGGGAGATCTTCGAGGTCTTTGATGAGTCTCTTTTCCAAGAGTTCAGTATTTTTGGATTTGTGTTCAATATTTGAAACCTCTAAAATCTCATAGATCCTGTGCTCCAAATTTTCAGTTGGAGTTAGTACGTTTTCATTGTACAAGTCATGATATACATGTATTTACATATTGTCTACTACCCAAGGGATAAGACTGAGATTATGTGGTTTCTGGGTTCAACCTATTACTTTTCTGGCATTTAGGAAATCTGTGCCCCAAGGTAGAGTGTGAAGTATTTAGCGTTCATAGTCAGAGGATGATATATGCAAGTATTACACATTTAGGATTCTGAATTCAGAATATAAAATCCTTTGACTAATTGAGAAGCTTCTACCAATGTGTTAATCAGGGGTGTTTAAGGGCCTGTGTTTATAGCATATGCTCTATGAACACAGAAAGGGTGACTTAAAAGATTTTTTTAGTCAGAGGTATTTGAAGTCAGCGTTGAAGGCAGGAAATCTCTGAATTCTGTTGGGGGTTTTGTCAGGAGTTTGCTTATGAGTCATGTGGTTCTTGATCTAGAGTCTGAGGTCCTTGATCATTTTCAAGCTTCCGTGTCCGAACGGTTAAGCATGAGGTTTTGGTATGGTTTTACCCAGTGACATCTGAACCCCTTGAGATTCTGCACACTAAAATTCTAAAAAATTTGTTTAGGAATCTGGAATTAGGATTTCAGGGGGTTCTGAAATCACTGAGTATCTGTTTTACACGTTTTCATTCTGAGCTATCTGGGAATCTATATTTAGGATGTGAAAGCTCTGAACTTTAAGCACCTTTATTGCCAGATCAGTGCTATATGTTAGAGCAAGAGTGTCAGGTGTTTTGAAGCTTTTTTTTTCACAGTATGGAGTCTCAAATATGTGGGGGGTTTTTAGAGTCTGAGATCATTCACTTTTTTGAGGATCTGTGCCCTGAGTATGATATATTTGTAGTTCTGCATAAGGGGGCAAAGTCATGTGCATGGGTGGATCTGTGTTACATTGTAAAATTTAGGAAGTCTTGGAATTCCTTGAAGGAATTGGCCCCGTTATGAACTATACTTTAAATGAGCTATTTAGGGATCTGTATTTAGGTTGTAAGGCTCCTGAACTCACTGAGGCTCTGTGTTGCACTGTAAGGTGACTGGGGTCTTTAAAAGTGTGTGCACATGGTGTGAGGTCCCTCTCTCATTCCTGAGGGTCTGTTTCCTAGTATTGACTCGAAGGTATTTGGGGATCATCTTCAACGTGAAAGGTATTTGAATTCTTGACGTCTGTCTCCTAAGATTCCAGTTTGATCTATTTTCTGGTCTGTATTTAAGAACTGAGTTCCCTGGAGCCTTTGAACAGCTGTGTCCATGCTTTTGAATGTCTGGTATCAGAGCATGTTCAAGAGAAAAGAGCTCACAGATCTTTTGGAATCTGTGGTTTCAATGTTGATTGTGAGACACTGAGATTGTGTGCCCAACGTAAGACTTCTAATAGCTCTTTTGTGCCCAATTGCCCACATTTGTATATCAGGTATTTGAGAGGTCCTGTGTTCTATTTCCGGTTTCAGATTGCTGAGAATTTTCATCACAAGCTTTTGAGACTGAAGTATCCTTTAGACAGGAATTCACAATGTAGCCCCAGGGTGGCCTAGAACTCTAGATCCTCTGGCTTTGGCCTCCTGAGTGCTAGGATTCAAGGCATGCACAGCCACACCTGTCAATCAGAGGCACTTGAAAATTTTGAGCACACGTGTTCTGAGCATGAGGTCTATGATGTCTCAAAAGGTCTTTATTTCCAGAGATTTGGGGGGCCACAAAACTCCATGACGTTTGCAATCTCAGACTAGTCTGAAACAGGTCAACTCTTTAGACCAAATCTTGGTATGTGACACCTCTGAACACTTTTGAGTATGTCAGATTTGGGGATTTGTGTGTATAGCATGGAGTCTTCAATTCTTGCTTAGTATTTGTCCCAAATTTGTTCAGAGGTTTTGGAGGTTCTGTGTTGTGATAATAAAGGGTGTTTTAATTCATTGTATGAGTTTCAATGACTGAATGTAAAATATTTGGGCATCTATATTCATATGAGAAATCTCTGAACTTTTTCAGTATGTTTTCTCAAGATTTGATTCCAAAACACTGATTTGTGAATTCAGAATCATAATTTCTAATTAATGTGGTGACTTTTAGCCAGGGTTTAAGTCTAACATAACTAGGAATTTATGTTCAGTATGAAATGGTCTAAGAATTCACCAACAATCTGTTATTCAAAAATTTTTCCTTTGGTATCTGGAGGCCAGTGGTTAACGTGTAATGCTTTTGAAGTCTTTGGCAGGCTGTTCCAAAGTTAGAATTTGAAGCCTGTTTGTCTCAGTTAAGGATGTAAGGTCTTTGAACATTTGGAGGGTCTGGGTTCTGTGATTTGAGTGTGTGGTAAATGAGAGCTTGTGTTCAGAGTATAGGTTCTCTTAACTATTTCAAGCTGTATTTTGAATTGCTCATAGTATCGTATAGTCACTTTCGAGTCTGTATCCCAAGGTATTAAACTTGGATATAGTGTTCATGCAGCAAGGTATCCAAAATGTAATGGGCTTTGTTTCACAAAGCCAATTTTTTTTTTAGATATTTGGGAATAAACGTTGAACACATAAGATCTCTGAACTTGGAAATGGCCCATGTCCCAACATTTGAATTGTACCTCTCAGTGAAATGTATTGTTTTATCCTAATAGCTTCTGAAGCTTTTCCCACTGTATCTCTGTTTGCAGAAGTTTGCTATTGTTATCTTTGAGTATGATGATCTTGTACCAAATATGGGGAGCTTTCATCCTCAAACCTCTTAAATAACTTTTTTGTGTTCTTACATCCTCTCTCTTTCCTCCTAGAGCTTCCACTACACTAATGTTCAACCCTTTGGCACCATATCTCCAGCCTCTGAGAATCCATCCATCCACTTAAAAATGAAATCTCTGTTCTAAGATTATACAATTTCTATCAATGTAGCTTCAGGTTTGCTGTGTTTTCTGTCATCTCCATTTTCCTATTTTAATCCAATAGAATTTCTATTTTCTTTTTCAGTGTTAAATTTTCCATTTGTTTATCCTTTAACGTTTCTATTTATCTCCTGAAAACTAGTATGCTTGCATTCATTCCAAGAATACATTTTTATCTACTCCATGGAATGTAGGTAAAAACAGTGACTGTCTCTGACTGAAATTCTCAATATCTTCGTCATCTTAAAGAGACCTGTCTTTTAACTTGAAAACTTGTTTCATTTATACCAGGAACTGGTGAGAGTTGTTTTTCTTTGTTGTTTGTTTTGAATTTAAATAATTCCTCATTTAATTTTTTTTTTAGTTTTACCTTGTATGAGTATAGCATGTCACTAAAGTTGAATAAACTTTGCGTTGTGCCTTAGGCACTACAGATGTGGTTTGTAGGCTCTGGTTCTTATGTAGAATGTTTGTAGTTTGGATTTAGAAGAAAATCAACCAAGTTAGTATCATAATAACTTCTATCTACTTCTCTGTAATAATTCTAATCTCGGTTTAGCTCTTCTAAGTAGTTTGGTCAGTGCCCATCTACCCACCAGCTCAGATGCTAGTCTTACACGAACAGAGGCAGTTCAAATCTCAGATCACGTCTCCTGCCTTGACTATATTCATCTTTGTCCTGCTCGTGTGTAGCACAGGGATTGGCCTGAAACCTTTACAAAGTTTCTATGGATCTCTGCTTCCCCTAACCCAAAAGGTGGTGTTTCTATCAGAGCACCAATCATCTGGCCGTTGTGTCATCTGGCCTTTGACTGGGACTAGGAAAGAAGCAAAGATCCTGTAAGATCTAGAGATTTTTTTTCTTCCCCAGCTTTACAGAAGCAGTACACAACTGCTGGGAACAGGGGTTCTAACCAGATGAGCTGCAAAGGGGAGATTCTTGGACTCTTGAGCCGCCAGCCAGCAGTGCAGAGAGCGCCATGGTGCGCAGTTCATCAGCTGTCACCTGTGCTGGCCTGGACTTCTCAGTGACACAGCTACTTTTTGAGTCACCCCTGCTCCTTTAAGCAAACTGTCCCTGTAAGTGACCCCAAGAAAAACTCACTGGCTCAGGAAGTTGGAGTTCGGTACAAGCATTGCTTTTGTCTATCCTGGGCTCTCTTCCTGTGGTGAGCAGGCATGTGTTGCATCTCACCAGAGAAAGCCTCTCATACACCCGTCTTTGCCACATTAGAATTGTTGGCAAACTGTGTCAGTGATTTCAGATGTAGAAAGTAGATGTTTCTACTTATAGACAGTTACCTCCATTGTACTAGCGGCACCGGAGAAAGCTATAGCCGTAATCCTAAGGCACTTCCTCCTCGCTTTGATGCCAAAGGGAAGCTATGGGAATCTAACACAATGGAAAGCCTTCCTTAATTATACGGTAGTATAATTAATTAAGAAAATGTTCCAAGGCCAATGAGATGGCTCAGAGGTGCTTGCCGTTCAGCATGATGACCTGAGTTCAATCCCCAGTTGCCATATGGTAGGAAAGCACTGGTTCCTGTAAATTGTCCTCTGACCTCCACATGGCACACATGCACACACGCGCACGCACACACACATACACACACACACACACACAAATAAAATAAGTGGAAAAATATTCTTTTAAAAAGGATGAACTATTCCACTGACTGGAAAGTGATTCCATGGGGGTCACTTACTTAGCAAATACATGACTCTGATCCAATCCCTAGCACTGAAAATAGCTCGTATAATTAAGAGTCCTCTATAAGGTCCTTCCAGAGGGTCTTAGCAAGAGTTCAAAGCTATTGACCAAGAAAACCACAAACTCTACTGGACATCACTTAGAGGTAAGAGACATCTTAGTAGTCTGAGTGAGAATGGAGGGCAGGAGACAGACGTGGCAGAAACACAGAGGTGGCTTGTCCCCCTGTGGGAATAATGAAGTCTTAAGTCTATAGTACCCAAAATCCAGAAAGGTGGTGGGCAAGGGGTGCTCCATTCTAGACAGTACCACCCCCCCCACTATCTTGCAGCTGCTATAGGCAGGATATGAGATCAGGAGATTAAGGGGATTATGGAGATTGGAGTATTTAAGGAGAGGTGATGACAGAGGGCCCAAGGTGTCACTCCCAAGATCCTGGACCACCATGGATTCTCAGCTTTGTCATCAATGTTGTGATCTTAAGCCGCTCCTTCTCTTATGGGCACATAGTTCATCAGTTCAGCGGCCATGACTCAGGTAGCTGATGTCCTCCCAGCTGGGAGGGGGCTGTTCCATTCTGACCTGAGAGAATAAGAAAACCTGAATAGTATAACTATCTGGGGAGCACCTGACATGGGGCTCACAAGACAGGTGAGATAGGGAACCTGTGGGTGATGGACAGATGTGGACAACTGCATAAACCCTCTCTGACCAATGGTACGGCCTTCCTCACAGGCAGCTTCCCTCGCTTACAGAGCCAGCTTCTGTAGGATGTGGAGCAAGGGCACCCCAACTTCCTGGAGTCCTCTCCTCCTTCTCTGAGAATAATGTCCTCTCACTTGAGGTCACAGCTCACAGTGTTATGGGGGCCCAGGAGTCCACACTTGCAATGGCCAGAAACAATGAACATAAGTCTGGGAAAGGTTGGTTCAGTGGTATCTCTCCCCTCCACCAAATAAAGGACCTTCACATGAGGCTCTCCTTCCTCAGATACCCCTTTATGGCCCTGTCCTGATCAGTTTGCTATTCACCCAAGGGTAGAGTACCTTCCTCACCTTTCTGCCATGCTTCCATGACCTTGAGGTCCCCAGATCCCAAGGTAGGAACTGCTATTGCAATCTCACATAGGCCCTTCTCACATAGAATCCTTGAGCTTGAAGAATCCCCACTCGGACCAGAGCTCAACAATCATCCGTCTGGCTGCTCTGTTTGTTGTAGACTTCAGGAGACAGTCTGCTTGTTTATACACGAAGAGCGAGATGCAAGTGACAAGTCTCCGTCCTCATAGCATAGGGCTGAGATAACAGGCAAATGCTAGCATGTGGACGGTTGGCCAGCGGTCTCCACGGGACGTGGTGCAGTGAAACCACCAAAGAGCAGACAATGGATCTCTACCCGGAGACAGAAAAGAAGTGAAAGTGAGTGCACACACACACACACACACACACACACACACACACACACACACACACACGCAGAGAGAGACAGAGAGACAGAGAGAGACTTACACATACATTAGCATGTATAGAGATTATCTCAGGAGAGATTCACAAAAAAGAAAAACTACCATGACAACAGGATGGAGGAAGTAGCTTATTTTCACTGTATTTTCTTTTGGTGCATTTATGTATCATTTTGTGCACATTTTGTGTATTTATCGCCTACTCACTGGGATTTTTACTTGTAACAATGATAGTCAGAGCTAAAATATCAATAATGAAATAAAAGAACTGTGGCTCATACCCAAGACTATTAAAAGCCTCATATAAACATCTATTCAGGCTGCAGAACCAGTTTGTGACTGCTCAAGAATCTCTTATAAGCAACTCCACCTCCTCCTGACTGGGCCACAGACTCTAGGGTCCAAAGGGGAGACAGGCCATCCCATTAGGGGTGGTGGCTAGGTAAGGGGCAAAGACATCTGCTAAACAACTTGGAAAGGTCAAGGCGAGCTTCAGTTCACACTACAGAAATCTCGTGCCATGGGTTTGTGGATCAGCTCTCTCCAAGTGGGACATGGGAGTAGGGGACACACAATTAGGGGGCTCTGTTTGTGAAGACCAGTGAAGTCATGTGCTCTTCTCCAGAGGCTTCTCAAAGTCCAGTCATGTCGAATCCTCAGAATAATTCCTGCAAGGGGAAATAGGGATTTTCCTGTGTAAAAATGAGGGCAGTTGTATCCCAAGAGCAGAGAAGCTGCAATTATAAAGATATTGCCCTCCAGAAATGAAGACAAAGAAATTTATGCCACAGATTCAGATTCTAAATAGTTCATTGACTTCATGCCATGGGCTAAAGATCCTGAAGTCTCTTAAAGTCTTCTTTCACAACACAGAAAAGACCTGTAGGGCTTTAAACTACTTCCTCCTATTACCTGCAGGTCCACACATTCTGGATTGATACAGACCCTTAAGCATCTCACAGACTTCACTCACAGAGCAAAGAGTCTTCACACCCTGGTGCAGACCAAACCCTCAAATAGCTTATTAACATTACTGCCTGGATTACCTATAGCTGTGTTTATACACGTACCTATATAGCTCAAGGGACCCCACACTGGAGAAAATACCTCCTTAAAGTTAGGGCATTTTACACTGAGGATTTGGGTTCCTAAACATCCACAAACCTCACAAGCCTAGACAAGGTATCTTAACTTTATATCAGAGAATTAAAACCCTTAACACAGAGCCCCAAGGATATTAGAGAGTTCACACTCTGAACCACTCCTTCCATGTAACCCAGCAACACATACTCTGGACAGACATGTAAACAGCTCGGAGAGCTCATCTCCTAGACACGCAACACCCAAAGCCTCAAGGACTTCGAGTCCTTGGAATAGACTCTAAAAGGCTTGCAGGCCTCTCAGACTAATAACATTTAGCAAAAGTTAAGATACGTACACCTGGAGAAGCGGCTCAGCAGTTAGGAACACTGGTTGCTCTTCTAGAGGACCTGGATTTAATTCCCAGCACCCACATGGCCGTTCACAACTGTCTGCAATTCTCATTCCAAGGGATCTGAAACCCTTTTCTGGCCTCTATGGGCACCAGGAATGGCCATGGTACGCATAAACAAATGCAGGCAAAACAACACCCACATACATAAAATTTAAAATATTTTTAAAGTTCAGATACCTTACATTTTGAGGAGCAGAAAGACCCCTCAAAGTGCCACAGAAAGCCTGTGTTAAGAACTAGATCATCAAACACTTCAGAAGCTTACAATAGACCCTTACTAGCTTAGGGTTCATATGCATATAGCTTGGGTCCCTTGAGTCCTTTACAGAGACTTCACAGGCTGGCCAGTGGGCACACATTCTGAACATACACCATAGCATCCAACTATGCTGAAATAAACTATCCTAGCTACTCTAGGAATGCCTTAACTTTAAAAAGAAGGTTAAAATAATATGTTACGTTGGGGAGAAAGTTATGCTTTTATTTCCACAGGAAACAAAAGTCTGTGGATTCATTCAAGGTTGATAGAGATCAGATTTGACTGGGGAAGACCCCCTGAAAATTCTGGCTTGCAGACATAGAGAAATAACCCCCAAAACTACAAGGCAGGTAACACGTATTTTACCTGCTCACACATAAAACAAAAAGTCATCTTTGCCAGGCTTGTGCACATCGTACACTCCGTACTTGTGTTAATGCAAGTATACATGTTACCTCTGAAAGTCTATGTGTTCTCAGAGCAAGGGGTGAAACAAGTGGCCTAAGTGATCTAGTCTCTCAGAGCACCGCTGCTGCAGTTCCCTCAGAGTTCTGAATCCAGAACAGCTTCAAGGCTGCTGGCTGAGATGGTCCAGCCTCACAGACTATTCTAGCCAGGACTTAACCATTATCCTAATTTTCTCAGAGTCCCCTAAAGATGCCAGAACCCCCAGACATCAGGAAGCAGTCTAGAAAACACAACACCCACATACCCAAGAGTTGGGGTGGGTAGTTTTGGGTCATTCAGTGGGTTATGGATATTTGTCATCATTTAGGGGAGGTTGGTCACAAGTTGTTATTGATAACGGTCAGGAAAAAAGCTGAACAAAGGAGATTAGATTCAGGGATCTCATTCTGAAAATAAAAAGGGGGATATAGAAATAATAGGATAAAAGGGTAGATTATTGAATATACTTTTAAACTAAAAATAGCAACTATTAGTCTAAAATATTTTACATTGGTATGGATTTTTGTATGTTGATACAAATTTAAGGTTATTTTATTATACTGTATATATGTTTCTACTCTTAAGGTGTTTTGTATATTGATACAAATTTAAGGTTATTTCTGTTGGAACATACTGTACATATAAAACTGTGTGGGAGCTTGGGTTTTGAGAGTCTGAGTCTCAGGGTGTGAATCTGAGGAAATTGTATCTGTGTTCCAGAGGGGAGTACATGGAGGATCCTTAAATTTTTATGAGCCCCTATCCCAAACTCTTAGCAAGGAATTGTGTGGTCTGAATTCAGGATGTGAAGCCTCTGATGTACAGATATTCTCTTTTCTACTTTTTGTTTGATGTCAGGGTGTGAGTTCTGGACTTTTGTTGAGAGTCTGTTTTCCAAGATTTGAATCTGAGGTGCTTGCAATGTCTGAGTTTAGTGTTTGAGGGGATTAATATCTGAATTTGACATATTTGGGGATGTGTATGCAAATGAGGTTTCTACTGTCGCTTTGTGTCCCATATTATGAGTCCATAGTACTTGAAGATCTTTTGCAAGGTATTCTGTTCCTTAAATATGGGGGATACAGGTTTAATGCTACAAGGCATGAATTTGAGGTCTATGAACTTTTTATGATCTGGAACCCAGGATTTGAGTTATTTATGGTTCTGTGCTCAGGATGTAAGGTCTCTGAATTCTTTGAGGGTCCAAGCTCTAAGGTTTTAAATTTTTGTGTTTGTATTTTTGTGGTAAATAGACTTCTTTGCAGGTCCACACTGCAAGCCTGAGGTTGAAGTGTTTGCTTGTCTGTGTTGAAGATGTGCGGTCTGGACTGTTTGAGATATTACTTTCAACACAAGTTTCTTGGAGATCTGTCCACAGTGGATGGTGCCTCTGGGCTCCGTGGCATCTGTGTTCCAAGGTTTGAATTTGGGTGTTTTGAGTTGGGCTTTCAAGGCTCATAGTCTCCAAACTCATTGAGAAGAGATTTCTAAACTCTTTGTGGGGATTTGTGTTCCAAACTTTAAATCTGAAGTATTTATCAGATTTTGGAATTTTTGAGAATCTGTTTTTTTACACTTTGAACCTATTGTCTTTGGAGTCATAAGTTTTTGTTTTTTTTTTTTTTTTAGCATAATCTATGTTTGCAGTGTGATGCCTCTTAACTCCAGTTGAGGATCTGTGTTCCAAAGCTAGTGGTCTCTAACTTCTTTGTAGTGTGTTTTAAGATTTGTGACTGAATATTGAAGATCTTTGACGTAGATGTGATATTCCCTGACACAGAGCGGGGTCGACATCCTAATATGTAAGATGCCGAACTGTTATGGCTCTGGCTTCAGGGTTTGAAGTCTATGATCTGTAGATCTCTGATCTGAGATCTCAGAGCTGTGGGGAATCTGTGCTTACTCCGAGAGGAGGCTGAGATCCTTTGATGTGAACACAGTGAGTGTGAAGTCTCTGGGTTTTCAGGCTGGTTTCAAGGTGTGAAGTCTCTAAACTCTCTGAGGACTCTCTAATCTTGGTAGCACGCTGGAGGTCTGTTTACAGGGTCTACATCATGGGCACTGTTTTGGGATCCTTGTAGCTGATTTAGTCTGTTTAAAGTACAAGGTCTATGAACATAATTAGGGTCTATGTTCCAAGCCTTCCAGTTTCTAAAAATTTTGAAACATTGTGTCCTGGGGTGACAGGTTTCTTCAGTTTGGAAATTCTTTGCCCAAATTATGAGGTATTAATCCTAAGTATAGATCTACATTCAGCAAATGAGGTCTATGGCATGTCAGGTGGGAAGACTTTTTTAGCTTTGTCGCTTATAGTTCAGAGAATGCATTATATGGAATTTTGAAGGTCTTGGAGCATCACAGCGGTCTATGCCCAGAGTGCAATGTTCATGAGTTCATTTGAAGGCTGTGACCCAGAGGGGGAGGTTTTAAATCTGTCTTAGAACTCTGTGACCATGGTTTGAATTATCTGAACACTTTAACTAAGTGTTCAAGGTTTGGAGATTCTAAACTGAAGGTGGGGCTGTTCTCTAATGTTCAAAGTCTTTAATCTGTACGGGGAATTGTGCTCAGATTGAGAGATCTATCAAAGTGCTTTGGGGTCTTTCCAGAGGATGTAATAGTCTCTGAACTGTTTTTCTCTTTCTCAGTATGAGTTATTTATGGTTTTCGTTTGTTTGTTTGCTCTTTTGTTGCTGTTGCTGTTGTTGTTGTTGTGTGTGCAATGCCTCTGAGTTCTTTGGCAGAAACTATGTCCCAACTTTTGAGGTTTTCAACTTCTTTGGGGTTTGGATTCTTGGTGTCTATGAAGATCCTGCTTCAGGGATATGAGGGTGCTGATTATTTAGAAGCTTACATGCAGGATGGGAGGTTCTGAGTTCCTAATATATCCCAGTCTATGAGCAGGACAAACTTTTCCAGGTCTTGGAGGGTCTTTCTCTCACAGCACAGGCTTTTGTGATCTAGTTCTGTGTCTGGTATTTATTATCTACTTACCGTTTGGTGGTCTGATTCCTAGAATATGAATCCTGTGCTTTTTAGTGGCATCTATTATAGGTGAATTTTTCTGTCCCAGCCAGTTCCCAAATAATGACACAGACTTATTATTATTATGGAAGTTCAGCTGATCTCTTAGGCTTGTTTCTAACTTGCTCTTATAACTTAAATTAACCCATTTCTATTAATTTACTTTCTGCCTCATAACTTTTTTACTTTACTCTGTACTACCTATGATGCTTTCTCTGAGTCCTCACATCTCCTTGTGATTCTGCTCTTTTTCTTCCCAACATCTCTCTGCCCTGAAAATCCTGTCGAGCTATTAGCTGTTTAGCCTTTTATTAAACCAACCACAGTGAAATATCTTCACACAGTGTAAAGTAATATTCCACAACATGTCCCCCCTTTGTCTAGATAAAAAGGAAAAGTTTTAACTCTAACATAAAACTATAAACAATAAGACAATTATCAGGTAAAAATTGCATTTGCAATGTCTAGTCCATTTGTATTTGGCATAGTTGAAGAAAATATTATTTATTCTATCTTGATTAGTTGAAAGCTCTGTACCTAATTTAACTTCTACATAACTAAGGAAAATTACAGCTCTAACTACCTTGTCTTCAAATCCATCAAAAACCCAAGAAGGATAAAATATTACTTGAGTAAACAGGAAGTGCAGAGCAAGCAACTTCCAAAATTGTAAGAAATGACAGAAATAGCTGGCTGCCTGGACAGTCACCCCTGGTTCCTCTGTGATGCTGGGGCATCCAACTTCAAACTACAGGTTTAGAATATCTGACAGACTTTTCTGAGAAGCAGGGATTCCTACCCAATCTTGGCAAAGTTTGACAATCACTTTTATTTGTGTCTTGCTTGTTCAGTTTGTACAGCATACTGTTGGCAGTCAAGGCAAGGGCAGTTTCTTGCCCAAACAGCTAGCTTTTGCCACAAAGAAAGTAAACTCCATATGCCCATCATCTTTTTCTGAAGTAGATTGGTGCTTCCAGAAGCAGATGTGTCTCACTGTCATGAAAAGCCTTAGGTTATTAAACATAAATGCCACATTCTATAGATCTCTGAAGTGTTTGAAGACCACCTGTCTATCTAAAATATATTTCTATTTGACCTTGAAAACATACCTAACATGACTATAAGTTTGATTGTTATAGGTGACTAACTACTAACCTGTATTCCTTTATTATCCTAAATAGTTCATAATAATAACTTTCAAGGACTAGAAATTTAAATTACATTGTTAAATGAACTGCATATCCCAGAAGCTTCACATTTTATACACATTACTAGGATGCATAGAGTCCCTTCAAGGTGGGCATTTTAATGAGAATCAGAGCTAAAGACAAGTAGATTGCCCAAAGTTATAAACCAGGATTTGAGCACCCAGGCTTTTGAAACTCTTCCTGGCTCAAAACCTACATATTTTGGTTTACTTGATGTATCAGTAAAGTTTAGGGAGAAATTAACCCAAATACCTGCAGCTAAGATTAGCAAGTTATCTTCATCCTCTGAAAGATGGACACCCATTCTGTGGATGTGGTCAAGAAATTCCTTGCGGGGGCTGGAGAGATGGCTCAGAGGCTAAGAGCACTGGCTGTTCTTCCAGAGGTCCTGAGTTCAATTCCCAGCAACCACATGGTAGCTCACAACCATCTATGATGAAATCTGGTGCCCTCTTCTGGTATGCAGGCATACATGCAGGCAGAATGCTGTATACATAATAAATAAATAAATCTTTTAAAAAAAAAGAAAGAAATTCCTTGCAATAAGACTTCCACAAAGCACCCCTGGATCATGGTACAACACTTGATGCCTGAGAATCTGCATCTCAAATATGGCTTCAGATAATGCTTTTGGAAAAAAAAACCCTTTGACTTGTTTGGATAAATAGTCTTGGGACTCTGGAGATGTACAGGATTCAACAAGAATGGGCACTGTAAGAGACTTGTCCTTCTAATCTAAGGTACTGCCAATTCTGCATCTCACAAGAAGTCCACAGTTTTACCCAAGACACATGTTCTACTTTATCAGAATGTAGTGATTTCTTTCTCATGCAAAAATGAAATACCCAACAGGGAAATGATGCAATTATGTTATCATTTCAGAAATCAAAGAAATATTTTTTAATTAAATGCCTTTCTCTCCTCAGTACAAATTATGTTCTAACTAATAAAGATTGCCTGGTAGAACTACATCCATTCCTTTTAGCCAATAGATTTGAGTAGAGGAAACAGTTGCTGAATTTGGAAGTACCACGATGGCAGAGGGACGATGAATGGGCTTAGATCATGAGCTGGGTGTGGCAAAGAGGAAGAGCAAATTCTTAGAACCCATGTGAGGAATTAGATCACACATTAGGAAGGAAAGTGCAGAAAATGGAACAGTTCATAAAGGAAAGCAAGGCCTCCTCATTTTTCGCTCTTTTGCCTGGGACTGCTTTTCTTTTTCTCAAGGGCTATTATACAAGGGATACACATTTATTGTAGGAGGAGAATGAGGAGTGGGAGGAGATACAAGGAAAAAGAACAATTAAAATCTCAAGTACAGCTCCACGATGTAACGTTAATATTTCAGAAGGAAATTCTTTTGAGTGCCTCCTTGTAAATACAAACTGTCTTAGAAGTGAGATTTCTACATTCAAAGGCCATAGATTGGGTTATTAGCCTGGTTGTCTCCTCATTTTCCTCTTTTGTTAGTAAAGGTGCTTTCAATTTTAAGTGTTAAAATATGTTCATATTTAACCTATCTTAGATTAATTTTGGCAAGCAATATAAAACATAATCCTAAAATTGTGCAGTTAGTTTTGTTTTCTTTTCTTCATACACTGAAACCATTTCGCCAGCAGTGGCTTTGGGGGGTATGAGCAATACTGTTCCACGAACCCAGGGCCCAGCTGGGGTCTAGCTGTGCTGTCTTCCTTGCCATGGATGTATAATTGAAAATCAACCCTCTCCTCCCTAAGTTGCTTTTGCCAGAACAATAAGAAAAACTTTGTTGACTCCCCTGGAAGGCCTTCCCCTTTCTGAATGAAGATGGAGGAGGAGTGGATGGGGAGTAGAAAGGAGGTGGGGAAGGGAACAGGAGGAAACGAGGGAGGGGGAAACTGTGGTTGGTATGTAAAATAAATTAAAAAAATAACTGATATGCCAAGCAAGCACTGTGACACTGAGCTATATCCCAAACCCTTTCTTTTTTTAATCTTGAGACAGGGTCTTAGAAAGCTGTCCAGGCTGGCCTTGACCTTTGTAGCCTAAGCAAGCCTTGGATTTGTGATCTTCCTGCCTCCGTTTTCCCACTAACAGAGATTACAGGCCCTCACTACTAGGCCTGGCCGCACATTTTCAAAACATTATATTATAATACTCATACGTGGGTAAAGCCCTAACAGATGAGAAAATACAGGCTTAGGGAAGGTGAAAAGGTTAGAAAGGAATGGAGCCTTAATCCTATTAAGTGAGTACCTGGCTCCAGGTCTACTCTTTACATATGCCCATAACTTTTGCAAATGGACAACTGTGAGTGACTCTATCCACCATATAATAAGAACCCAATAACTGAGCAGGAAGGATGTGGTCACCTTCTGTGGCAGCTCATGTCTAGAAGACATGCAGGACCTCCAAACCACTAACCCAGATAAGGGGAAAATACAAAGGTTGGAGAAGCAGCCCTGCCTCTGGTACCTAGCTCCAGGTACGTGAAATGTGCAGTCCTAGACTCCCTTGAAGCCTCCTATAGAACCAGATCTCCAGGCATGACAGGTGGAAAATATGCGGACCCCAATTTTAATCAGCAAGATCTAAAAGCCTGAACTCTTTCGAAAAGGTTTGTTTCCCCCAAATTACTTCAGGCCTGTAAATCTAGCACTCAGGAAGGCAGAGGCAGGAGAAATTGCAAGTTTTAGGCCAACCTGGTCTACATAAGGAGAGCCTGTCAGAAAGAGGGGAGTGAGGAGGGAAGGGGGAAAGAAAGATAAAGGGAGGAATAGAGGGAGGGAGGGAGGGAGGGAGGAAAGAAGGAAGGAAATCTCATCCTTAGAACCCGAATATTTGGTGTCAGAGACAACATTCTGAAGAGCAAAGTGATGAACTAGGTACACCTTTCTGCCTCTCAGAATTTCAACTTGCTCTTCCCTAAAACCAAGTATGGACTACAATTCATGGGTTCCTGCAGCATTGACATAGAAGAAATAATACAGCCCTGTGAGGAGTTTTGAGAGGAAGCTAGGACCCTGAAATCAGACAGGTCTATTAATTGGGAGATTGTACACGGATATTTGCAGGCCTTTATGATTCGAAGGGAATTACTTCTTTTCCAAGCCTTAGTGTTCTGCATATGTGAACAAACCCTCAGAAAGTAAGAGCTAGCGCATAAGAAGTACTTGAAAGATGTTAACCAGTGTACTTTATCAATTAAAATTTAAGGAACACTCAGGGATACTTTAAAAAAAGTCTCTCTCGCTGCCTCCGTACAGCACAGCTTTCTTTTCCTATCCAATCTCTTGTCTTGCTAATAGGCCACAGTATTTGGTGTTGCCTCTGGGATATAATGGAATAAATATCACTCTTGCCTGGCAATGACTCTCCAGCGTGCAAGCAGTCCCATTTTAAACCTCAGTTAGATTAAGTTTCTGCAAATGCTGCTCCACCCATGGGCTCGGAATCTTTCAACCTTTTCCACATGGTCTTTGGGGCCTTCTACAATGTGGCATGTGTATGGTCAAAGTGTGGCGGTCAAAGAAGGACATCAGGCGTCCTGCCCTAACGTTCTCTGCCTTATTCCCTTGAGACGGGGGTCTCTCACTGACCCTCAAGCTAGGCTGACAGCCAGTAAGCACCAGTGATCCTCCTGCCTCTGTCCACTGTAGTGCTGGGGTAGTGGGCACCTGCAAGGCCTAGCCCAACTTCACAGAGGTTCTGAGAATTTGAACTTAGATCCTGAGTTTTCACAGAAATTGAAAACGTAATCTTAAATTTTATATGGAAACACAAAATTTGATCCCAAAACAACCCTGAATGAAAAAAAATTAAAAACTGATGTTATCACCAGGATGGCCATGTTCACATTACTAATCCTATCAATCCAGGAGCATGGAAGGTCTTTCCCTTCTTTGGTTAGATTTATTCCAAGACATTTTTTGAGGGTATCATGACTGGTACTGTTTCATTCATTTCTTTTTCATTATATTTGGTCATTTGTATAAAAGACAGCTACCAATTTTTCTGTGAATTTTGTATCCTGCTATTTTGTGTGTGTTTATCAGCTGTAGGTTTCTTATCCATTTACATATATTAAACCATCCTTTCCACTCTGGGATAAAGCCCACTTGATCATGGTGGATGAACTTTTTATGTGTTTTTGAATTTGGATTGCGATCATTTTATCAAGAATCATTGTATCTATGTTAATCGGGGAGATTATATATAGGTCATATCATTATTTTAGGGGGAATGTGGTAGTTTGAATAAGAATAGCCCCCATAGTCTCATATATTTAAATGTGTGGTCATTAGAGAGTGGTACTACTTGCCAGGGACTAGGATGTGTGGCCTTATTGGAGTAGATGTGGCCTTTTTGGAGGAGATGTGGCCTTGTTGGAGAAAGTGTGTCACTGGGAGTGGTTTTTGGGGTTTCAAAAGCCCAAGCCAAGCCCAGTCTCTCTATCTTCCTGCTGCCTGCCAATCCAGATGTAGAACTCTTGGCTCCCTCTCCAGACTACAGAATATGACATTTAATGTTTTAATAACTTAGGGCTTTTCATGACAATGAGACACGTCTGCTCCTGGCAGCACCAATCTACTTCAAGAGGAAGATGGGCATCAAAGAGACTCCTTATGGAGTTGGTTAGCCATTTGGGCAAGAAACTACTCTTGCCTGAACTGTTGCATAAACTAGACATGAAGAACCCGCAGAGAGAGGACTGCTGAACTTGCCTAAAGGTGAGATGATCTTCGGGGTTCCTGATTCATGAAAGAGTCTGTGAGACATTCTGCAGGATAGCGAAGAAAGTGACTGAACTGTCTTTAAAATTTCCTGCTTCATGGAAATGTCTGCTGGATACTATGGGCCTGTAGGCTGAAGATGGATGCCCCAACGGTACAAAATATCTTTGAGTGACTGTCCAGGAAGCGAGATGTCTCTGTCACTTCTAGAGTTTTGGAAGTTGCTTACTTCTCATTTACTCAGGTAATATTATATCCTTCTGGCGTCTTTGATGGAGTTGAAGAATAGATAGTTATAGTTTTCTTTTGTTATACTAAAAGATAAAATAGATATAAATATTGTAACTGTAATTCTTGCTTAATAACTGTTTTGTTATATGGAATTTTACTATGTTAAAGTGAGAGTTAGCCAATAAGAGGCTAGAGCTAATGGCCCAGGCATTGATTTAATTAATGCAATTTCTGTGTGGTTATTTCAGGTGTAAGCTAGTCGGGTGGCAGGACGCAGCCCGCCGCTCCTCCTCCTACAGACCCAGGAGAGGGAAGCTGGTGCCTCCCACTGGCTGTGCTCTGGGGTGAAATTCCTGGGAACTGTAGATGAACCTGGAGCAAGAGGCCAGCAGCTGGAGCCTGGAGCATGGTTCCTAGACAGTTTAGACAACCCTACACAGTGGGAGCAGGGAGCAGGGATTTGGCTCTTTGTATAGGAGGTTCCCCAGTAGCATAAGTAGGTCTGAGCAGGGGAAGCCAGTGTTTCCTAGTTGCTGTGGGAGGTCCAGATCTTGAGGGCTGGACCCGTGGAGAAAAATTCCTGGGGAACTATAAGTAGGTATTGTGTCCATGCCCAGAGTCTAGGGCTTATGATAATTTTTTAATGCCCAAGTTTATTGGAAGAAGATAGCATATTTTTGTTACACTTAGTATAGAAAACTACGGCTACTTTTCCCCTCCACAAAACTAGGAACCATCAGAACCACTGAAATAAAAGATTGCTCAGTTGCCAAGGCAACCTCAAGATGCTTTCCAGAATTCAGGGCACATATTGAAGGTCTAATAGTTTGCCAATGGTGCGTTGTTGTTGTCTTCCCAATAAATAACGCAGTGGCAGAGTGCAGCTGCAGGAGGACACCCCCATTCTAACCTTTGCAGAATGAACAGCATGCTGCCTCCACGAACTCTCTGGGGAGGAGACGAGACTTCTGGAGCTTTAGTAGCCTTGTTGGAAGGATTGGTGAAGAGAGAGCGGTGGGTTCATCCTTTCCCACCACCTAAATCCTCTACCATGGAGTCAGACAAACAGCAAGCGCTTAGAAAGGGTCGGCCACTGAAGGTGGAGACAGTAGCTGGGGATGGGGACAAAGGGCGGTGAGAGAAGAACGAGGAGGCCAGAGAAAAACTCCTTCCTTCTTTAAATTTAGCCTTCAATTTCAATCTAATCATGAGAAATTTCTGTTCCTTTATAATCATGACAAACCACCACACAAGCCCAAGTTGAGTGAATTCCTCTGAGAACTCCACAGTGACTCTCAGAGGTTGCTAGCTGCAGTAACAGCAAATCGGCTCAGTGATCTGAAGAAATGAGTTGTTTGGACCTACATTTTCTGAATCATTGAACAAATGTTTTGGGGAGGCATTACTTCTAGAAAACAAATATCTACTTCTCTACCATCTTACACACACAGCCTAGAAAACCCTATTTAATTATTTATAGTATTGGTTTGAATGGTTTGACCATGTACGTCTTTGCATCATATGATAAAGGAATTCTTGGGTTGGTTCAGGAGAAAAGCTGTCGGCACTAAGATTTTTGGTCCTGTTTTGTGGACCTTCGTTCTCTCCTCTCCCCCTGTTACACTACCTTGTTGTTCCATAACACGAAGAGGGGATAAATTAAGTGAATGCCTTTGAAGAGTGATGTCAGCCAGGAAGGGAAGGAGGGCTACTATCCCAAGGAAGCCTTTGAAATCACTAAGCAGTAGTCATCTGCACCACTTTGGAGTTTTCTAAGTTGACATTATAATACTCATTATCAGTGTTCTTGGTAATCACTAAGAACCACGCTGTGGAGACCACATTATCACTCAAGAAAGCCAGTGACTGGTAGACCAGCACCAAGAGCCAAGAGAGTCTATGACACAGTGATCATCTTGACATGAATGTCACCGATGTTGAAGAGTCACTGGGGCCACAGTATGCTTCACTTTGTAATGTGACCAGAGCACAATAATCCCTGTAGCTGTGTCCTTGACACCTGCGGGTACCCCAGGCACCCCCTCTCCTCAGACTTGATGAGTCTGTCTCTAAAAGTGAATCTGTCTCTAAAAAGGAAAGTTGAAAGCTGTTTTGAAGGTCACCTCTAGCTCTACCCTTCTAGGAGGCTGCTGTTTGAGATATGGCTTTCGCTCTCATGGGAAAGCCTCCAGCACTATTTAAGGGATAATTATCACCACCAGATGGTGAAAATCACAGCTTTATCAGTTTGGGTATAATCCTTTCTTTTTGAAGTACATTTCCCTACATTTCCCGGGCCACATTGGAAAGAGCTTTATGTTCAGAGAAAGTGCCAACGTCAGTTACCAGCCCAAAAGGCTCTCTGTGCACCAAATTATTGGGAGACTCTGATACTTCCTCCTGTGGAAGCAAACACGAGTTGTCTGTCTTGGGAGTCCAGCCACAGAAAGCAAGCTGGTGCTAATCAATGGAGCCCAGAGGGAAGTGTTCCTGAACTATAGGGGTTTTTTTGTGTGGAAATGTCTGAAGAAATTTCATTGATTTTTTTCCCCCCTCACTGTGTAGAGATCTTAGCTTGCTTTGGTGTGATTTCTTATGTAACCCAAAGTTGAATGAAGAAGTACAGAAATCCCATCATGCAAGCCCTTCAAACAGCACAGCTAAATTGAATAAAGCTAAGGGATACGAGGGAGGCCTCCAGGGAGCGCCAGAGATTATAAGGCAAGTGGGACCTCAGCAGACAAATTTGTAGAGGCCAGGTTTGAAAAGGGGCATCCTTGGGCCCCCTCATGCTGCAAGGCACCAAATCCAAAGGCTTGAACTGCACAATCCCACCACAGCCCTGCTTGAGTAACACCGCATTACTAGCCCACATCCGTGTGACCTTGAGACAGAGTGTCCAAGGGTGAACAATCTGGGTCCAGGTGAACAGACTGACCTGGGTTTGCATTTTAATTATATCATTTATGAGCTGTAATGCGTTATGGGACCGACTGAACAGCTCTATGCATGTGTCTCCTCATTAAAATGAAGATCATACTTCTATTCTGCCACAGGGTTATTGGAAGATTAAAGATAATGCACACAAAGCTCCCAATAATGGTACTTGCGCCACGGTAGTCATAGCAACCATTAAAAGGTAGCTGTTTTTCTCTGTTCCATGTGAAAAAAGCCAGACACAGAAGATCACATAGTCTATGATTCCATTTATATGAAATATCCAGAATAGGTAAATCCATGGAGACAGAAAGTAGATTAGTGGTTGCTAGGGCCCGGAGAGAGGAAGGAATGGAGAGTGGTTGCTAATGGACAGTTTCTTTGGGGATGATGAAAATGTTCTAAAATTAGAGAATTGATCATGGCTGTGTAACAGGAGACATACCAAAAAGAATCACTGAATCATAGACGTTGGAAAGGTAATTCTTATGTTATGTGGATTATATCTATTTTCTTTTTTAAAAAGTAAATGACCTGTTCTTTAGTTTATGGATATAAATAGACTCGAAAATTTATAAGATGTGAGCAGTAATAGGACCTACTTCACAGTTTTTATTTTGTTTAATAAGTTCTTTTCTAATTTAGACTATGCTACTACATTGGAAACATTTAAAATGTCTGCTACACAAATATTACTGTTATTGTCATTATCTTAATCATCATTTTATTATAGAGAACATGGTTTGATAATCAAGCCAGCATATGTTATAATGATTAATGGCACAGTCACTAGATGAAGACTATCTGGATAAAAATCCTCACGCCATCATTTATGTGGCATTAGGCAGGCTTTCAGGTCCTCTTTCCTTAGCTTCTCCATCATCCAAATGAAGGTAATAATAATTCAGACCTAATGAACTGTCAGGGCATTAAATGACATATCCCCGAGAGGGCTATTTGGCTTTAGGTTTCAGAAACTTAGCTTAATTTGCCTTAAACCAGATAGGTATAAAAGAAAAGGAAGAAATAGAAGAGAGAAAATAATTTATACAAATCAAGATGGGAGTAAGAATAAAAAAGGAAGGTGACAGAAAGAGACAGAATAAGCCTGTCAGCCATTATTCCTGGGCACATGCTTCCCACAGACTTCTCTGCCCAAGCTTTCCTCTGGACTTTTTGAGATTATTATTCATATTTTTGATGTAAACTTCTTCAGGCTCTTTGGTAACGGGCAGGCAGAATGCAAAGCAACAGTACATTGCCTTCTATACTTGCTTTTATCTCTGCTTCCTAGAAGTATAAATTTCATGAGGGAACTACATAAAATATTTTAATAATATAACATTTCTGCCAAATGAGATCATTTGTGGAGATTTTGTAAATGTGCCAACATATACCCTAAAAAACAAAGGTTTCATTAAACAAATGCAACAAGACCAGAGAACAAGGCCTTGGATTGAACATGTGTAGATTTTGGAATACACAAGGATCCTAGAACAAACCTCTGATGAATATCAAGTGGTGTGTGTTTGTGTGTGTGTGTGTGTGTGTGTGTGTGTGTGTGTGTGTGTGTAGGTTTCTGTGTCTACATTTGCATGTGTGTCTCTGTGTGTGTGTATCTGTGTCTCTGTGTGTGTGTAGGTTTCTGTGTCTGTATTTGCATGTGTGTCTCTATGTGTGTAGGTTTTTGTGTCTGCATTTGTATGTGTGTCTCTGTGTGTGTGTATCTGTGTCTGTCTGTCTGTGTGTGTAGGTTTCTGTGTCTGAATGTGTATGTGTGTCTGTGTGTGTATACATGCATGTGCTAAATGCACCCGTGCCCCCTGCACCTGAGGGTATATATCAGCTAGTATCCCAATAATTTTACAAATACTTTTATACTCTTTATGTAGATATTCACACTTACCTATTCTTTATTTTTTAAAATGTATTTATTAACTTTATGTGTATGATTGCTTTGCCTCCTTGTATTGTAAGTGTGCCATATGCACGCAGCAGCTGCTATGTAGGTACTGGGAGTCGAACCCGAGTCCGCTGGAAGCACAGATAGACACTCTTAAGCTCCAAGCCATCTCTTCAGCCCCTCGCCCAAAAATGGAAAGAAGTGTTAGAATCTGTTTTCCTTTTGGCTTAATTTGCCAAGGCCAAGTTGACAAATGAGGGTAAAAGTGGGAACAGGATGTGAATATTCACTGGCCTCTGATTTCATCCATATTTCTGTAAGTAAAGAAGCCAAGGGCTTCTACTGTATTTGGAATTTGTTTTTCTTAACATGACAGAAAAATGCATTAGTTCAGGCTCTCAGAAACACTGCCCCATTTTGGCAAACCTGTCACATCTTCACAATCATAGAAAGATAAGGACATCTTTAAAATTCTCTTTTACCATTTTCTGCCTTCCGCTAAGCTGTCAAGGAGCTGAAAACTGTTGACTGTGAACTCACAGTACTGAGTGAGGTGGCCTCCTCAGCAGTCTGTGCTTCTATAAGGTTTGCATTTCTCATTTTACTTCAGATTAGGATGGACCCATCAGATTAGGATGCCCTTTATGTAAGACCTGAAATTTTGAAATTGATATATTGAGAAACATAGGTAAAACACTTCCAAATATTGGCAAGGCAGGGACTTTCTGAACAGAATTCTAGTAGCATGGGAAAGAATGCCAAGAATTGGTAAATGGGATTCCATGAAATTAGGAAACTTCTGTACAGCAAAGGAAATGGCCACCAAAGCGAAGAGGCAGTCCTTATACATAATGGGACATCAGGCAATGGATTAATATCCAAGACGTATAAAGAGCCATAAAATGTAAGTGGCCAATAAATACCAGGAAAACCGTGTCCAACAGCTTTAGCCATTGGGGAAATGCAAACTAAAGCTACTTTCAAATCTCATGTCAGCCCAATCGGAATGACCATCTCCAAGAAAGCAAATGACAGCGAGTGCTGATGAGGATGTGAGAAAAGAAGCCCGCTTATCCATCTCTTGTGAGCATGCACACTTGTACAGTCACTATGGAAGTCAGTATGGAGGCTCCTCAGAAACCAGAAACAGAACTAGCATTTGAGCCAGCTACATCTTTCTTGAGTACATACCCAAGGACTCTATAAGAACACACCACAGAGGTACTTGTTTCTAGTCACACCACTCACAATAGACAGGAAATTGAGCCAACTTTGGTGGCCATTAACAGGTGAAAGGATAAGAAAATGTGGTATATAGGCACAGTGGAATTTTTATTTTATTTTTAAAATCTAAATATAAGCTCATATTTTTCCTCTTCCCTTTCCTCTCGCCAACCTTCCCCATAGTCTCCACTTCCTCTCAAATTCATGGTCTCTTTTTGTTATACATGAGTATATGTGTGTGTGTGTGTATATGTGCATGTATACATAACATATAATTGAATATACACATGAACACATAAATAGTTAACTATAACCTGCTCAGTAGTTTACTGTCACTTGCATGTACAGCATTCCAGGCCTGACTACTCAGTATTGGGTAAGCAAGCATGGGGCTCATCCCAGGGGAGGACTAATTCTCCTGCCCTTAGCATTCTTCAGTTGCCTATAGTTCTTTTTCTCGGAGTGGAACCCCTTGAGCTTTCCCCCTCCCACGTTTGCATGGTTGGTGGTATCTGTGTTTAGGTCTTGTTTAGGTCGCCATGCTGTTGAGGTATCATGGGTATAATTTCTCTGCCATTTCTAAGAGACACAATCTCCCAGCAGATTTCCTATTCCTTGGATTCTTACAATCTTCCCCTGACACACCCCTAGGTTCCCCAAGCCTCACATGTAAGAATCGTGTTGTAGATGTTTCCACGCAGAGCTGGGCAACCTGTGATCAGTTGCTCTCTGCATTTTAAACATTTCTGGATTTCTGTAATGTTCTCTGACTATATTACTTATGTAGATGGCAAGATTTACTCTGTAAGTCATTTTCATCAATAAATAGAAGGTGTAAATACTCTTTCTTGTATCCTCCAGTGTGAACATAGATGGGCATACCTGCTAATGCACTCATGCATGCATACTCTATATCGCTATATGTATATTTTGGGGGTAAGATTAAAAATCCTAAATGCTTTCAGATACCCTTGATTCTACACAAATAAAAATGTAAGGATATTTTGATGTAAAGGCACACGTCTGTAACCCCAGCAATTGAGAGGCAGGGCAAGAGAATTATGAGCTCCAGGATTACATAGCAAGTTTAAGGCCAGCCTGTTCTATATAGGAAGTTCCAGGCAAGACTGAGCTACACAATGATGCTCTTAACTAAAAAGCCAAAGAAAGGAAGGAAGAATTTGAAAGAGAACAAGGAGAGATACGTGTGATGGAGGAAGGGAAAGGGGAAATGTAAATATAATGTCAAAAATAAAAAACGGTGGAAAAAAGACAAACCTGAGTTCTACTTTGCCATATATTTCTGAGCGTGCTTCATTACAAGGCATTAACTGAGATCGTAAAGGTGAGCAATACTCAGACCCCTGTGTGCTGGGGAGTTTGCTTCTATTCCTTGCACTTGAACAGCGTTTCTGCCTCTTAGCTCCACTGAGAAAGATGGACAGACTTCACAGTGACTCAAGTGTCAGTTGGCTCATTCTGGAAAGGAAATTCTTCCCATTTTGTGGTGAGAGAAGGTTCAATTCACTGTCAAAACTCCCAAAATTGCTCTCCCCTCATTCTCCAAGTGTACCTCAGTGCTAAGATGGCAACGTGGCTTCCAGCAAATGGGAGGTCACAGATTTCCCCTCGGTGACATCACCTTTGGGGAGTAGCCATGACTATGGCAGTATTGGGAGCCCTGCTCTCTCCTGGTTGACCTCAGCTTCAGGGCCTCACAGCCTTGAACAGCTACCTTAGGCCCACTGAACATTTTGGCACTTTCAGATGCTAGATTTCTCAAATAATTTTATCCCAGTGGCAAGGAGTGGCACAGGCAACTACTTGCGGGGACGGAGGTTGGATTTTCCCTGACATATACACGGCATACCTGCAGGTGGAGACACAGGGCTGTCCATGTGAGCCAGCACACTTGGTGCTTGTTTGCCTTTCCTTCAAAACACATATACTTCGCGTTATAACTTCTGCTTTCCACTTGCCTGTGAATCCTGGGAGGTGTCGGGGGGACATAAATACACACACACAGAGACTGACTGACACACACACACAGGGAGGACAGCTATAGTTTTCTTCTTCCCATTGACAGTATTGGCCCTACTTCAGCCAAAATAATTTCAGGAAATATTTTATGTCCTTTGTGGGCATTTATGTCTGTGTATCTCATGAGTACCTGGTGCCTGTGGAGGCAGAAGACGATGTCACATCCCCTGGAACTGGAGATAGACAGTTGTAAGTAACCACGTGGGTTCTGGGTCTTGAACCCAGGTCCTTTGGAATAGCAGCCTGTGTTCTTATCTGCTGAGCCATCTTTCCAGGCCCGTCAAGAAATATTTTAAAGGGAAAAAACAGGGAAATTTTATGAATTATTGCTTAGCACTGTGGTAACTAGTCATTTGTGTTCCTGGGGAAACAGTTACCACACCTGCCATTGTGTTTAAAGTCAGACCTTCAAGGGCAAACATTACAAGGCTGTGTGTTTGTTCCACCTACATGTGAGGAAGTGCACAGATATCCTCTTTGTAAAGCATCATGGTCAGAAACTGCACCATATACAACCTGAGCAAAGTGTGTGGGACCATCTATGTGTAGGTGCCAACTCTGCCTGGAGCCAGGGAGAGAAACCAGATGGTTGGGAGGGTTCCTGCCTCTCAGCATACCAGATGGAAATGTCCTAGCAAACACGCATGCCGGTTTCTCTGCCCATGCCAGTACATGAATAATCATCCTTCCTTCAGGCCATGTATTAGCTTCCTGTGGCTACCCTAACAATTTACCACAATCATGGGGATTTAAAGCAATGGGCATTTCTCCTTTCAGAGTTCTGGAAGTCAAAACTCCAAAATAAGGCTGTTGCCGGACCCACGCTCCCTCTGAAGGTTGAGGATTCTAAGTCCTACCCTGCTTCACCCAGATTCTTGTGGCTCCAGATGTTCCTGGGCTTGAGGCTACCCTGCTCTACCCTCCATTGCCACCTCCGATGGATGGCATTCTCTTCTGTCTCCAACATCCCTCTCCTTCCTCCCATAACCATTGGATTTCAAGAACACCATAAACCTGGGCTAACCTCAACTTAATTACCTCGGCATCCACATAACATCACATTCGCAGACTGGAGACAACTTAGGGAAGATGCGATGTTACTTACCTTAGGCCGTGTATTCATGATTTCTCATGGATCATTTGCTCACTACAAATTTCCCGACATGTCAAGATCACTTTTTTTTCTTTCTTCATGCCTCATGGACTAAGGCTAAAGATAGAAACATCATTTCAGGGGTTGGCAGTGTAGCTCAAATGATCCAGTGCTTGCCCAGCGTGCAGGAAGCCCTGGGTTTGATTCCCCAGCACTGTATAAAACCAAACATGGTGGCCCAGGTCTGTAATCCCAGCACTTGGAAGGTGGAGGCAGGAGGATCATAATCTTTGGCTACACAGAGAGTTTGAAGCTACATGAGACCCTGGACTACATGAGACTCCATCTCAAAAAACTAAAACCTCAGTGAAGACATAACCATAACTGTAGTTTTGACTTAGAAGCAGGGCATTCTGCTTGACTGGAAAGTGCAGTTGCCGTCACCAGACTAGGCGTTACCTGGAGTGTTAGATTTAGTGAATGTAAGTTTAGTATGAGCCTTATAGGGATACCTAGGAGTCTGAGGCAGGAAGCAGGAACAAGCCCTGCATCTGGAAAAAAAAATTGTAAAGGAAAAAGAAATTTTATTTGTCTATAAGCAGAAGAATTATTCATGGGCAAAACCACCTTCCCTGAGCAACTCGGGCTTTTGATTATTCACTGCTACTAACTGTGCTAGCTCAAGAAAGGCACACCGGTCTCACATTGTAAGGACAAAGCAGGGTCTACTGGCTTTAAATGCTGTCACAGAGCAAGGATGAAGAGGAAGGATGGCTTCATATTCGTTCACTGGAAGGTCAGTTCTTGTGAGGACCACTCTGCTTCGGAGCAGCAATTCCTTTCCTGGTATTCCCTTTGGCCGGACTGCTCTCGTCCCTCCTGTTTGCCGGGGGAGAGAGAAGGTAAGCATTTATACTTGAGATACTAGCAGATGATGGGTTGGGGTTTTGTTGTTGTTTTGTTTGTTTTGTTTTTTGTTTTGGGGGTTTTTTTGCAGATGACGTTTTTAACAAAAGAAGGAGTTGGAGAAAGAGAAAAGAAAAACAGTACTTTTAACAGCAACAAAAAAAATGTGTATGTTCCACCTTGAGTTCACAAATGTCTCAGGATGTATGTTTAAGATAAGGAAAGAAGGCTGGAGAGATGGCTCAGGAGTCAAGAATATGTCGTCCAGAGGACTCAAATTCAATTACTAGCACAGTGTGAGACAGCACACAGCTGCAGGTAACTACAACTTCGGGGGATCGAAAGTTTCTGACCTCTTTGGGCACTTGCATTCACATATGTACATACATACACACATACATACATATCACATAATTAAAAATAATAAAAATAGATTTCATAAAAGAAAAGAATTGGCTGTCTACACTGTCATTTGTGTGCTGTGGTTGCTTAGATTGACAGGTAAAAAGAGGTTTATTGACTCAGAAAATGACTAGAGTCCAGCACAGCTCTAACAGACATGGTAAATAGGGGATCCCCAGTGGTGGTCTCCTATGTTGCGTTTCCTCTCCCTGTATTGGAAGCTATTGGATTTTTAGAAATCACTGATGTAGAAAAGGAAATCTAGCAATGAGGGGTTTGGGACAGTGAATAAATCAGGAAGAGAATTTTAAAATAGCTAAAATCAAATGAAAATGAAAGTCCATCTTCCCAGAACCTCTGGGATGCAGCTAAGAGAGTTATATGAGAAACCTTTATACTTATGAATGCTTATAAACTCATAAGTAATTCATAAAAATTATAAAATCAGAACAATATCAAATAAATAATCTCATGATGTATCTCAAGGTCTTAGAAAATTAAAAAGAAGCAAAGCCTAAAAGCGGTAGACAAAAAAACAAAACAAAGCTCAATTAGAAATCAATGAAATGGAGATAAAAGTGTATAAAGAAACAGTTCTTTGGAAATATTAAGAAAACAAGATTGACAAACTTTGAGCCAAACCGAGCAATGGAAACAGTAAAGATTGAAGTTAATAAAATCAGAGGTGAAATGGGACCACTAGAACAGACATCGATGGAATCGGAGATGCACTAGGAAATATTTTGAAAAGTTACGTTGCAAAAAAAAAAATGGGAGCTCTAAAATGAAGAAATTCCTAAATATATATGATATACCAAATTTAAGTCATAATATATAAATGACTTCAACATATACCTGACCACAAATTATAGTAGAGCGCCGTAGTGACACGACAATGAGCTACCGGAACAGGATAAAGGGCCCATAAATAAACCCATACTGCGACAGCCATCTGATTTTTTGACAATGGTGTGAAATACTTATATTGAAAAAAGGTGCTAGGAAGTACAGATATTCCCATGTAGAAAAATAAAACTACTTCACAGGCTGGGTCTCTACAGTTCACATTTTATCCTCTCCTTCTTATCTTCGAAATTCCCTCAAGAATGTTCCATCAGTCTCTGCTTACAAAAGTCAAGGGCTTCTCCAACCCAAATTCATCATAGCATGCCTCTCCCTTGACGTCTGTGACAAGCACAAACCATCTTTACAATGGCACTTCCTGACCTGTTGCCTCACCATACCTCAGTAATAACTAAAAATAAGTAAATGAATATATACTAAAAGAGAATTCACCCAACGCAGCCAACAGTGACTTCATACTCTGACCAGATTTCACCAGATCCAACCCCTCTACCGCTGATATATCATCCTTAGCCTCCGGCTCATGACTTAAAACATAAACCTCAAATATTTCAGAGATGACACACCATGAACATAAACCTCTTATATCTCCGGCTCAAAGCTGGAACAGGCTCTCAAAAAGTTCAAGGATATTATGCTCTAATCTCAGATGACAAATACCTCAGAACCAAACTTGGCTTATAGATACAAGTTCTATAAAAATAAGTCTCCAGACCTTTAACACAGACTTCACAAATAAGTCAGACTTAACCGTGGAACAGATTTCCAAGTCCACATACATCAAACACAGATATCATTCATACTCAAATCTTAGTAAACAGAGAGTCAAAGCAGTTTAAAAACCCTATGCTTTTAAAAAGACTCAGAATACCCATGACATCTTACTTTGGCATACAGAATTTAAAACCCCCACACCTGAATACAACAAAAATGTATTTCATACAAACCATGAAGCAGAACCCCTGTAAGAGTGCAGAGGCAAGGCCATCTCCAATAGCCAAAAAGCTGAATGCAACCAGAGTTTCTATCCGTTGATAAACAAAATGTGATTGTGTGTGTGTGTGTGTGTGTGTGTGTGTGTGTGTGTGTGTGTGATACAGTAATGATGAATAGTTTTATGTTAACTTGGCACACAAACTAGAGTTACCTGAAAGGAAGGAACCTCAATTGAGAAAATGCCTATGTAAGATCTGACTGTAGGGCATTTTCTTAATTAGTGATTGATGCGGGAGGGCCCAGTTCATTATGGATGGTGCCTCCCCTGGGCTGATGGTTCTGGATTCTATAAGAAAACGGCTGAGCACAAACCTTTAATCCTAGCTCTTGGGAGGCAGAGACAGGCAGATCTCTGTGAGTTTGAAGCCAGCCTGGTCTACAGAGTGAGTTCCAGGACATCCAAGGCTACACAGAGAAACCCTGTCTTGAAAAAAATACACAATGTGTGTGTGTGTGTATGTATATATATATATACAAAAAACATATTAACCAGATCATCCATCTCCTTGGTCCATTTATCCCCTGGGTTCTTCTCCTAGGACCAATCTATAGCTCCTCCAAAGTACAAACAGTGATCTACCAAACTCCTAAGGCTGCCCTGAGAAATTTTTTCAACTAAGTCTTGACCTTTAGACCTTCACATTTGTCTCTGCATTGTGTAACTTTCAGCAAGATTCTCCCCTCCTCCATGTGTGCTCCCTTCTGCTATCTAACCAGATCCCCTATTTGCTATCATCCTCCAGGTACTGTCTGCTCACAGTGGCCTACCTCGAGCAAGAATCCTGTCAGGTCAGTTTAGCCACATGTCTGCTCTGTAACTTTCCATAAACTGACTCCCATGCTGTTCCATGAGTATAAATTTCCACTTGCAAATTTTATATTCAGAATTGAGCCCAGTTCTATTCCAAGGCTCATTTTCCCTGTTGCAAAAGTTCTGGATAAAATCTGTTTTGGCGCTTTCCTTTGTCAAATTGCTTAGTCACCAGAGCTTGTAGGCATCCTCCACCCCATAGATGATATTTGGAAATCACCAGAACATTAATCTGACTATCAGGGGTCACCTATGTTACCATCCTCTTTCTTGAAGACAAAGAACAATAAAGCAGCAATGAGTTAGCAGAGACCCAATAATGGGCATTTATGTGAAAGAAGGGAGTGATTAGAGGATGCATACAGCTCAACCAAAGGCGCTCTTTCTATCTTCTCTTCCGCTGAGCTCATTCTTTCCATGTGTGATCAAACTTTATTGGTGTCGAGCCCACATGCACCCATTAGAGACTCAGCCTCTTGGTGAGAGCCTAGGGCTCCACCAGTTCTTTCTGGCAGTCCTTTCAGCCTCACTTGCCAGCTCATCTCCATTGCTTTAAGATTCCAATCCACAGCGCTTTCCTCTAGCAGGCGCCCCCAGGAAGCCTACTAGGCTGGAACTCAGGTAGGACACTTCTATCCTCCTTCCTATTCTCCGTTTCAGCCTCTCCACCTTAGTTCTGCCGCAGCCTGCCTGCCGGAGTTTCTCCTCCCATCCCCATGGGACTTGACCTCTTGATGCCCTCCTAGTTCTTCCCCACCACACCCTCACTCAGCCTTTCCTTCTGCCATCTCTATTCCTTTGTGACTCCCCTCCAACCTGGAGAACGGTTCTCTACCAGGGACTGCACACCCAGTACACTTGGCTAGGACCCAGAGTAGGCTACAGCAACCAAAGAATGGGAACACCCATCCATCAACGGCAAAACTAGAGATCAACACCAAGAAACCCTTCAAATATCATAACCCCAGATGTCTAGATCCCAACACAAAAATACAAACATGAAGAACCAAGACAACATGCCTCCTCCAGAAGTCCGCAACCTTATTGTGTAGGCCTTAGAAAAGCAATTTAGCTGAAACACAAGACAAGCAGTTCAGAATCACAATTTGAATATTTCGAAAGCCTTAAAGGGGATATGAATGAATGTCTTGCTGAAAACTGTGAAAAATAGAAATAGTTGAATGAAGTAATGGAAACAATTCATGTAGAACTTAGCAACGAAATAGAATCATTAAGAGAAGAAAACCAACCCTAAAATAAAAGTGGAAATGAAAACTCAGGATCTCAAGCAAACACTTCAGATGTAAGCCTAACCAGAAAGACATAGAAGAAATGGATAACTCAGTCAAAGAAAACACTAAATAATTAATTAAAAAACAGACACAAAACCTCCAGGACATCTGGGCCACTATGAAAAGACGAAATCTACAGATAATAAGTATTGTGAAAGGAGATGAAATCCAAGCACAGAAAACAGTTTTACCAAAATCATAGAAGAAAATTTACTCAAACTCAGAGATCCATGTGCTCCCTGAGTGTGCCACCACATCTGGCCTGCAGAAAGCTCCTCAGTAAGAAAGAGAGATGCCCATCAAGGCAAGAGGCATGAAAAGCACCAAGTAGACAGGACCAGGGTGTAGCACAAATTCTAATTGTTCTTAATAAAAACCCGGAATCAGATATTAGGAGGCAAAGCTGAGAGAGCAGAGAAGCCGTGCAGCCAGGCACTAGAGAGACCTTTCATCTCTACAGAATCCTCAGAGCAAAGGGTGATCCTGTCCTCAGACTACTTCAGACTGCACTGGGTTCCTGTCTCCTCCTGCCTTATACTCCTCTCTCCCACCCAGCCATTTCACTCCTGTCTCCCCCTCCCTAGTGCCGGGATTAAAGTACTGGGATCACCTTTGTGTGAGCTCAGCTTCTCTTTTAGACTGGATCAATTTCATGTAGCCCAGAGTGGCCTTGCACTCACAGAGATCCGTCTTCCTCTGTCTCCCATGTCCTGGGATTAAAGGTGTGTGCCACCACTCCCTGGCCTCTAGAGGCTTAGCTCTGCACTCTGATCTTCAGGAAAGCTTTATTTATTAAAACACAAACAAAAATCACTACACCAGGATAAAAGGATGAAAAGTTAGTCTAAGTAAATGGAACCAAGAAACAAACAGGCATAGATATTTCAATATCTGACAGAATAAACTTCACACAGAAATTAATCAATAGAGATAAGAAATGACACTATATACTCATCAAAGAAAAACTCTACCAAGAGAACATTGCAAATCTAAACATTTATGCACCAAACACATGTACCCAACTACAAAAACAAACACTACTACAGCTAAAATCACACACAGTAATTAATAGTGGATGACTTCAATACCCAACTCTCACCAATAGACAGGTCATCTAGACAATAACTAAGCAGAGAAATGCTGGAGCTAACTGATGTCATAAACCAAAGAGACCTGACAAATATCTACAGGACACTCCACCCAAACAGTAAAGAATATGCTTTCTTCTCAGTAGCTCATGGGACTTTCTCCAAAATTGACCACATAGTTGGATACAAATCAAGTCTCAACAGACACAAGAAAATTGAAACCAGGCGTTCTATCTGACCACACCATGGATTAAAGCTGAATAGCAACACAAACAGAAAGTTTGCAAACTCATGAAATCTGAACAACTCTCTATGGGAAAACGGCCAAGATAGAAATCAAGAAGGAACATAAAATCCTTTTACAATTGGATGAAAACGAAAATACAATATACTCAAACCTATGTGTCACAGTGAAAGTAGTTCTATGAGGCAAAAAAAAAAATTTTTTTTTTGGTTTTTCGAGACAGGGTTTCTCTGTAGCTTTGGAGCCTGTCCTGGAACTAGCTCTTGTAGACCAGGCTGGCCTCGAACTCACAGAACTGCCTGCCTCTGCCTCCCTAGTGCTGGGATTAAAGGCGTGCACCACCACCGCCCGGCGAGGCAAATTTGTAACACTAAGTGCCTACACACAAAAAACCTGGAGAAATTTCATATTAATAACCTAACAATACAGTATAAAGGTCTAAAAATCAAGAAGAAATAATATCCAAAAAGAGTACATAGGAAAAATACTCAAACTCAGGGCTGAAAAACAATTAAACAGAAATAAACAAAACAAAAAATACAAAGAAACAATGAAATGAAGAATTGGTTCTTTGATAAATTCAACAAAATTGACAAACCTTTAGCCAAATTAAATGACAGAAAAGATACAAATTAATAAAAATGGAGATAAAGGGGAGATATAATAGACACCAAGGAAATTCAGAGAATCATAAGGAAATACCTTTTTGTTTTGTTTTGTTTTGTTTTTCAGGACAGGATTTATCTGTGTGTAGCCTTGGCTGTCCTGGAACTCGCTCTGTAGACCAGGCTGGCCTCAAACTCTCTGCCTCCTAAGTGCTGGGATTAAAGATGTGTGGTACCACTGCCTGATAAGGACAGACTTTTAAAAATCTGTATTCTACCAAACTGAAAAACCTAAAGAAAATTTATATATTTCTTGATCTATATGATCAGTGGTAAAGTTTTATGACTTTTACCTTAATAATCCATGTAGAAAGCCTCTTCTGCTCTCAGGTCCTTATTATCCTAAGTATTCTGTTGTAATACCCTCCCAATTACTCTCCTTAAGTCCACTCTGATGCCTTGATTTAAGCAATTTCATTGCAATAAAAAAGATGGACCATCCAAAGTATTCAAATTTTAAAAGTTGAAATAATGGGCCATTGTATTGGTTCCTTTTCTGTTGCTATGATAAAACACCACGCCCAAAAGCAACTTATGGAAGGAAGGGTTTGTTTGAATTTACAGTTACAGAAAAATAGTCCGCAAAAGAACGGCAGCCAGAGCAGAAAGCTGAGAGATCACATCTTCAACCATTACATGGAGCCGCAAGAGAATAGAAAGAGGGGCCAAGGCTTACTAATTCTCAAAGCCCACCTACAGTGATATACTTTCTCCAACAAGGCTCTACCTCCCCAAATCCCCCACAACCTCCCCAAAGAAGTGCCACCCATTGAGGACCAAGCATTCAAATACCTAAACCTGTGAGAGACACTTGTCATTCAGACCACCACAGCCATGCATGAAGGTTTGACCAAAGTGAAAAGAACCAGCTAAAGAATGATGTGACACCAGGGAAAACGATATTAAGAACGTGTTGCCCTTCCCTATATGTGAAGAAGCAAGGGGGAGAAGCAGTGCTGCCCACCCAGTGGCCAGAACTAAAGCAGTGGCAAATGAGTCATCAGACAAGAACTCTGGCTCCTGTGAGACAGCTAATCAGGGAGTGGAGGACAGAAAGGACACACGGACAGATCGATATGCCCACAAACTCTCCATTTAAATATACTCAGATTCTCTAGAACATACTTCTTCCCAGCCTGCCCCTCACACACAGATACATTGTTCTACTTCAACCACAAGTTAGAAACACATCGTAGTTTTGAACCCATGGCTCCAAATTCTTTTGCAGTTTTTTCATCAAGAAGTGATGTCTAGCTGACCAGAGATGCTGGGAGCTCATAGACTCTGGACCAAGAGCGAGGGAACCTTCATGGAACTGACCAAGGCCCTCTGCATGTGGATGACAATTGTATAACTTGGTCTGTTTGTGGAGCTAGGTAGCAGTGGGATCAGGACCTCTTCCAGGCGCTTCAGTTGGTTTTGGGGACCCTATTCCCCATGCTGGGTTGCCTCTCCCAACCTTGATGCAGGGAAAGGAGCTTGGTCCTTCCTCAATTTGATGTTGTCAAGCTTTGTTGACTCCCATGAGAGGACTGCCCATCTCTAAATGGAGGCTGAGGAGAAGTGTATGTGGAGGTGGGTAATTGGGAGGCAGGGGGTGGGAACTGGAGGAGAGGAGGGAGGAAAAACTGTGGTCAGTGTTGTTAGGAATATTTCTTAGGACAAGCCTCTCCACCAATGCAAATAATTCCAATCAGACCAAATAAAAGATGCCCATGTTTAATGCAGTGCTCCCGGGTGGCTCCGGGAAAGCATGGTGAGGGAAAGAAAGAGGAGGGGAGACCACTGTTCATTCTCTGGGGGCAGCCTAAATAGCCTGTGAGAGTGGTCCTGACCCTCCCTGGGGAGGGGTCACTGCTTGGTGGGCTTTCCCAGAGGTGGACTCTGGACTAAGGCAACTCCCAGGTGAGGGGGCTTGAAATAGATGCCAGGGGCTGGCATGACACTTCGAACCAAACATCCCAGACTCCTTGGATATAGGGGTGTCAGGGTGCTGGGGTCTCACTTCCAACCAAACAGGTATGTAAAATAAAGGGAAAAATTTAATTAGTAAATAAAAAAAGAAGTGTCTAATTCTTCACCATTTAAATATAGGTCAGGCTTAATGATAATACTCAAAAGATAATACTTCTGCTATGAGGAAGCCCAAGAGAGAGTGTGTGTAGGTAAATATTCTAGCCAAAAGCCTCTATAGAGATCTGTAAAGGAGCAAAAGAAAATTTCCCCTATCCATCTCAGGTTCTCTAGCCAGGGCCTTGTAAATTAAACTGACCAAAGACAGATGTTTTTAAAGTCATTTATTATCTTTTGTTCTTATGGCTATTTTACCTCCATGCCCATCTATGCACTGAGCGCACGCTGTCCTTGCAGAAGCCAGAAGAGGGCACTGAATAAGCCAGAACTCGAGTTACAGAAGGCTGTGAGCTGCCATGAAGATGTGGGAACTCAAATGCAGGTCCTCTGGAAGAGGAGCCAGTGATTTTAAACCTGAGAGACATCTCTCAAGTCCCACCAAAGACAGATTTGTGGGAGAATAATAAACTGAGGATTATCAATGGATTCATCCCATAAGTGTTCACGAGAATTGTTAGGACTGAGTAGCCCGAAGGACTGGTTAGAGATTGGGTTTTATATAACAGGCTAAACCAGAAAAGAGAGTGGCAGGAACTCAGTCCAAAACATTGGTCTCTGACAATTTTGTTCAACAAAGCCTAAGTCAAGGATCATTTATGTTAAAGGGAAGAAAAATACTTTTCTGTTGTACCCTTTCATCTTCTCAGTTAGATCCATGTAGCAACAGATTCTTTTTTATTTATTCGTTTTATTTAAATTTTTTTCAGTTTACATACCAACCCAAGTTTCCTCTCCTTCTTCTTCTTCTGCCCCCATAACCTTCCCCCATCCCACCCCCATCCACTCTTCAGAGGGGGTAAGGAACAGACAGATTCTTAAAGATTTGTTTTTAATTACGTAGTCATGTCCGTGTGTGAGTGTGTGTCTGTGTTTGTGTGTCCGCGCGCCATTTGCCGTTTCTAAAATTATTTCAGTCAAAATATTCAAAGTACCAAAATGATGTCTTCGAGGGGTTGCTTGTGCTTTGCAACGCATGGAGCTCCATGCGTTAAAGACCTTTACAAATCAAAATCAAGCTTACTCTTCTAGGCAGGCATGGCATCACACACCTGTAATCCCAGCATTTAGGCAGAAGGTTCTCAATTCGAAGTCAGCCAACAAACAAAACAAAACTCTTAACTTTTACCCTAAAATGCTGAAATAGAGCAAAGAGAAGAACAATCAGCATGAAAACAAAAAAGGGAGGAGTAAAGTTATCCATATTAGCAGACCTTATGATCCTGTCCTTTCAAAACTCTAAAGAACCCACCAGAAAATTCTTGGTCCTGTTAATCACTTCTCACAAACTAGAACATACAAAATCTCTAACTTTCCTATACACCAATAATGAACAGCCTGATTTTTTAAAAAGGGAGGGAAAAAATCCCTCAAAACAGATTAAAAATACCTGGGGAAAAAAGCCTAACCAAGGAAGTAAAAAACCTGTAATAATAAAGACTATAAGATACTGGGGGAAAATGGAGAAAATTCTAGGAAATGCAAAGATTGGTCAAGGATTGACAGAATAAGTATTGTGAGGATGGATATACTACCAAAAGCCATCCCCAAAGTTACTGTAATCCTTATCAAAATTCCAATGACTTCTGAAGCATAAATGTAATAGCCTTTTCCACAGTATCCTGCTGTGGGAACTCTGTTCCTATAGAAATTTGTTTACTCCCCTAGGAGGAAGGAATGTCTCTCCCAGCTCAAGGAATGCTCCGCACAAGATGTTTCCTCTCCTCTCCTTAGAGATGCAGCTTACCACATTCAGGGAAGTTATGCAAACATTCCCCACTGGGCCATGAGACTTTCTGTCTCCTGAGCACATCTGGTTATAGTGATAAGAAATTCTGTGTTTTTCTGTCTCTGCTTTGAACTCTGTATTCTGAGCTATCCAAATAAAAGTTCCATAGAATGCCAGTAAAGGCATTCTTGTGCAACATACATAGCTTTGAGTGCTGTGGTTCTGTTCAATCTCAAATTCACCTTCAGCTCTTCCACACATGTCACTGGTGGATTTCAATAGCATGTTCATAAAACCAGGGAAAAACATCTTAAGTACAAAACACTCTCAATAGCCAAAAGAAACCCTAATCAGGGAGAGAAATGGTGGAGGGATCACAATAACTGTCCTCAAATTGTACTCCAGAACCATAGTGATAAAGACAGCATGGTACTGCCACAGAAACAGTCATGTTGACCAATGGAATATAAGGGAAGATCCAGAAATAAACTCATGGAAGTGTATCTAGTTACCTGATTTTCAGCAGGGATACCAAAAGCATGTGTTGTAGATAAGACAAAGTTTTCAATAATGACATTGAGCAAACTGAATATCCACACATGGAAGGGAGAAACTAGATACCTATCTCTCACCCTGTAACTCACTCAGGAGGCACTGAGCTGAGAGACAGCTCAGCCGGTAAACTGCTTGCTTATAAGCATGAAGAGCCGAGTTTGATCCAGGCACACATGTAACAAGCCTGGCATGGTGGTATGCATATGTAATCTCAGTTTTGGGCGTAGAGACTGGCAAATCCCCAAGGTTCACCCATACACATTAAATAATTCAACAAAAATGTTAAATCTCAATTACAATACAGAGAGAAAATGAACAGACATTAAAGAATTAATTTTATTCCTATTCAAGAGAACCAGAGCTTCTCAGCAACATGGCAAAACAGATTTTACTCAGGAACTATGAGAATGGAGAGAAAGAGACCTTAGGTTAGAATTAGGCTCAATTCAAATACAACATGGGAATTTATACCTAAGGGTAGAATGAGCACTGTTATAGATTAAAAGCTACTAGGAGAAGATGTTGGAGTGGGGATTTTTGTTAAAGTGTCTTAAGGCAGAGCTGGAGATGGCTCAGTGCTTAAGAGCACTGGCTGCTCTACCAGAGGTCCTGAGTTCAATTCCCAGCAACCACATGGTGGCTCACAGCCATCTATAATGGGATCTGATGCCCTCTTCTGGCATGCAGGCATACATGCAGACAGAACACTCATTAGATAGATAGATAGATAGATAGATAGATAGATAGATAGATAGATAGATAGATAGATAGATAGATAGATAGATAAATCTTGCTGGGTGATGGTGGTGCACACCTTTAATCCCAGCACTCAGGAGGCAGAAGCAGGTGGATCTCTGTGAGTTGGAGGCCAGACTGATCTACAAGAGCTAGTTCCAGGACAGGCTCCAAAGTTACAGAGAAACCCTGTCTCAAAAAACCAGGAAAAAAAGTGACTTAAAGGGTTTCTTTTTATTGCTGAATATACAGAGGCCTATCTAGAAGATTGGGTCGGAGGTGGGAGAAAGAGTCGGGGTAGTGTAAAAGTTGGGGAGAGAATTCAGGAACCTGACTACAGCTCCATTAATGTGAGAGTCATTCCTATGCCATGAAAGAGACAGGCAGATGTTACAGCCATTTTAAAGGGAGAGTCAATCCAGTACAGACTTATGAAAATGAAGGAATGCTTTGGGGTTTTTTTTGTTTGTTTATTTTTGTTTTGTTGTTGTTTGTTTTTTGAGGGTTCCTCTGTGTAGTAGCCCTGGCTGTCCTGGAACTTGCACTGCAGACCAGGCTGGCCTCGAACTCACAGAGATCTGCCTGTTTCTGCCTCCCGAGTGTTGAGAATAAAGGCACCCAGTTTGAATGAAGGAATGTTGACGTGAATGCCTACAAAACTTTCCCCACAAGTGTAGAAAGTTAATTTAAGTCACTACCAGGGCATAATTTATACAACCATCACCGAGAGCTTACAGAGAGTTGCAAAACAGCTCAAAGACAGTGTCATTGTTAGCTTCAGCTGTCACCTTGACACTGGCATGGAGTCATGGAGTCATGAGGGAAGAAGGAACCTCAGCTGAAGAATCTTCCATATCAGATTGGCCTTTGAACATGTCTGTGAGGCATGCATGCCAGAGAACAACTTGCATGTCCCCAGCTCTCTCCTGCCATGTAGGGTCTCAGAGAAAGAATTCAGGTCACCAGGCTTGAGGCAGGGACAATTACCCATTGAGCTCTCTCAGTGACCTGGAACCTGTTTTGTATATTTTATAAATAAAAATTAATGAAGGGGACTGGAGAGCTAGCTCACTGGTTAAAAGCATGTATTTGTTATTGCTATACTGCTGTGAAGAGACACAAACAACTTATGGCCAAGGCAACTCATAGAAGAAAGAGTTTATTGGGGCTCACAGTTCCAGCTGGTTGGAGTTCAGGACCAGCATGGTGGGGAGCCTGGCAGCAGGCAGGCAGGCATAGCACTGGAGCAGCAGCTAAAAGCTTACAGCTTTATCCAAAAGTAGGAGGCAGACAGAGAGCTAATTGGGAATGGTGTGAACTTTTGAAACCTCAAAGCCCACACCTCTTTCAACAAAGTCACACCTCCTAATTCCTTCCCAAACAGTTCCAATAACTGGGGGCCAAGTATTCCCATGTATGAGCCCCTGGGGGCCATTGTCACTGAAACTACAGCAGAGAACTTGTTGCTCTTGCGGATAATTGGAGTTTGGATCTTAGCACCTACAACTGTCTGTAACTCCAGTTCCAGGGGCTCCTCTTCTGACCTCCATGAACACACACACACACACACACACACACACACACACACACTCATGCACACATACATACACACACGACAAAAAGTAAGCTACCATTCTAACAAAAGTTTTAAATTAATTTAAAAATTAAAAATATTAAAATCCAAATGTTGTTCATATTGCAAACCCAGCCAAATGGCCTTATCATTTCTTATTTTCCAAGTAACTGTGGCCATCCCTTTGTGAGTTATTTTTGGCAATTACTTTTGCCCAGCACTCTAAATTCTAAAGAAAATCCACACCTAAGTGATTAAGATGTTGTCTGCTAAGTAATATTTCTTTGGACTTACAGAACCCAGAATACCTGACAAACTTCAGATAATGCTCTTCCTTCTTCTTTAATCACATGCATCGACAACTCAAAGCTGGGAAATCAATATGAGATTTAACTTGCAGAAAAGGAATGCTTGTCAAGGCCAGCCCTTGAAACTTTTCTTTTTGTTTTAAATTTAACATAATTTCTTTATTGATTTTTTGGGAGCATCACATCATGCCCCTAATTCCACTCACCTCCCAGTTCCCCCATATCCTCCCCTCACCCCTGCAGCAGTTCCCAAATAAAGAAAATAAAAATTCAAACCAAAACAAGCAAGCAAAGAAACAAACAAACAAACAACCCTCTTCACCCTTCGTTTCTCCATCTTTCCCGCCTCTGTAACACTTTTTCATTCGGCCTGGTGGCATTGGGAGCCACAGTGTGTCACATAGTATATACTTTTGTCCAATCAGCTTTACTAGCAAGAGTTCATTGCAATGAGTCATTGATCTGGTTCAAGGCTCTGGGTTGCTGGTACACCACCATCACTGGGCCCTCACCAAAACTCCTCTGGGGTATCTGCAGCTGCCCGAGGGATGGAGATCCTGCAAATATCATTCCACAGGACCAGTCCCTTCAGGAGCTCCAACAGGTCCTAGATGAGGTAGATGTTAGGGTGGGCCAACCCAGGCCTGGTTGAGGGTCTCGGTGGTAGCTGAGCTGGTCAGTCCAGGCCCCTGGGACCTGCCGCCTCAGGTGAGAGGAGGAGCCAGCTCCCCTATGCGCATGCCATCAGAGTCAGTTCTTACTTGCTCGTGGTGAAAGCTGGGGCCATCTCTCCTGAAGGGGTTGGCAGTTCTGAAGGGTCAGGGACAGCTCTCTTGCTGCAACATACAGCAAGAAGCAGCACCAGGTTTCCCAGGGTCAGTGAAGGGCAGGGCCAGCTTTGCATGGCCCTTTGATTTCATCATGCATGGTTCCCATGGCCCCCTGAGGTGACATAGGCCACAGACATCAACACAGACACCAGCTGGACCACCAACCCAAACATAGCCCTCTGCAGCAGCTCGGGCCTGGATGACATCCTGGCTCCAGGTGAAAGCATGGGCCACTCAGATCAGAATGGCTCTGACAGCAGCATGGTCCCCAGACACCAACAAGGTCATAGGTTGTGGCCCCAGCCCTGGGTTTCTGTGTGACCTTTGGTGGCAACACTGCCCTTAGACTTCAACACAGATCCCAGCTGCAGTAGGACCACAGATCCAGACATGATCCTCAGTCTAGATGTCACCATTGCCCCAGTAGCAGCACAGGCCACTCAGATTGGCACAGCCCCAACAGCAACATGGCCCTCTGACACTAACATGGCCCCAGACCTTTGGTGTCTGCAAGGATTCAATGATAACAAGAGCCTCAGACAGCAACACGGACCCTGGCTGCAGCAGAGCCACAGACCCAGCCATGGCCCTCAGTTGCAGCTCTGTCCAGGATGTCACCATGGCACCAGGTAGCAGAGCAGGTTACACAGATCTGTGTGGCCCTGACTGCAGTATGCCCCTCAGACACCAACATGGACTCAGGTGGCTGACCTGATCCTGGGCATCCATATGTCCCTGAGTGGCAACCGGAGGCATGGATGTCAACCCAGACCCTGGTTGCTGTAGGGTCATGGCCCCAGACATGGCCCTTGGCAGCAGCTGGGACTGGGATGTCACCATGCCCCCAGGTGGCAGCACAGGTCACCCAGATCTTTATGGCCCCAACTACAGTATGGTCTCCAGACTCCAACAAGGCCATAGGTTGTAGCCTAGACCCCAGGCCTCCAAGTGGGCCCTGGAGGCAACGTGGGCCACAGACTTCAACACAGACACCAGCTGCAGTAGGACCACGACCTCAGACATGGTTCTTAGCCAGGTCTGGATGTCACCATGGCCCCAGATGTCAGCAAAGGCAATCAGATCAACATGGCAGGTGGCAGCTCAGTCCCTGGATGCCAACAAGGCCCCAGGTGGTGGCCCAGAGCTAGGGAATCAGCATGGCCCTAGATAGCAACAGAACCCATGGACATCCACACAGACCCTGGCTGCAGCAGGGCCATGAAGTCAGACATGGCTCCCAGGTGCAGCCCTGGCCCAGATATCACCATGGCACTAGGTAGCAGTATGTGCTACTCAGATCTGTGCAGCCTAGCTGCAGTGTGGCCTTTGAGCACCAACATGATCCCAGGTGGCCGATCAGATCCCCAGCAACCACATGACCTACAGTTGCCATAGGAGCCACAGAAGTCCATTCAAACCCTGGCTGCTGTGGGGCTGTGGACCCAGACATGACCCTCGGCAGCAGCTTGGGCCTGGATAACACCATGGCCCCAGATGGCAGCACAGGGAACCCAGATCAGTGTGGCTTCAGTGGCTGCATGACCCTTGGACACCTACATGGCCACAGGTGGCAGCCCAGACACGGTATCCTTGTGACCTTTGGTGGCAACATGGATGTCCACACAGACCCTGGCTGTGGTAGGGCCATGGACCCAGACATGGTTCCTGGCAGCAGCATGGTCCAGGCATCACCATGACTCCAGGTGGCAGGCAGGCCTCCCGCACCAGCCTACTCCTCACTCCCTGCATTTCTCCCATTCTGCATATTTTCACAGCACATGGCCCATTCCACTTTGCTTTCTCTCCCATTTCTCCTCCACATATTTGCTCATGGTAATGAGACCTGTCTGCTGGGCGCCACTAGGGCCTCAAGGGCCCAGGCCAGTTTGTGGGTGGGTAGCATCCACCTGAGCAGAATAGAAACTTAGTTCTTTCTTTTCTTTTCTTTTCTTTTTTTGATTAATAAAATAGAAACTTTCTCCCATCTCTCATCTGAAATAGTCACTTTTAAACCCTTTTTATTACCAAGCTAGAGACAAGGCTCAGTTGTTAAGAGCACCGACTGCTCTTCCACAGAGTCTGGACTTGATTCACAGCACCCACGTGACAGCTCACAACCATCTCAAACTCTAGTCCCAGGGCCTCTGACGCCCTCTTTTGGCCACCTCAGGTACTACACACATACAGTGCACAGACATACATGCAGGCAAAAGAGCCATACATATAAAAACAAACAAATTTGAAAAAAAGAAACAACTTCATTACATTTATTTGTTTGTTTATGGCACATGCAATGGAACATGTATAACATGTATAGGTCACAGGATAACTTCTGGAAGTCCTTTCTCTCCTTCCACTCTACGTGTCCCAGACATTGAACTCAAACAAGTGTCTTTACCTTCTGTGTCATTTCACAAGCCCAACTTTTTTTAAAAATTGTTTATTTATTGTTGTTGTGGTAGTGGTGGTAGTGTGTGTGTGTGTGTGTGTGTGTGTGTGTGTGTGTGTGTGTGTGTCAAAGGGGACTAGCAGGACACAAGTGATCTGATAGGATAAATGGGTAAAAGGGGGTTTCTTAAGGAAGACAAGGAGATAAATACAGAAGAAGGAAGGAAGTATATAAAATAGCAATAAGGATGTCTGAAAAAGTCTCAAGGAATCATTCTATTGAATGTTTACCTTAAAACTATAATACACATAAATGTGTAGAAATATGCATACATAGTTTTAATGAACTTTTCTCATCTTGGCTGACAATGCCCCCTCCAGGAGCCAAAGTTCGCCTAACGAAGATCCCAATACCAAACATGAGAAACCCTCTTTCAAGTTGTTGACCAGGGCTTTCCAAGGACTCCAGAAACATACAGCTTATTGTTGGTGCCCTTGGCTCCCCCCAGAGGTAGAAGGTAAGTCCATAGAGCTGAAGGCATGCAAGAGACCCCTGAGTTTGAACTGCCCTTGATACTCCACTCCGTCCTAGAGGACTGGTTTTCATGGCAGCAAAGGGCACTATGCAGGCTTCCAAAGGAAGGAGGCACAGACAGGTCTAGTCAGATAGGACGCTTATGGAGCACAACGGGGGCCAGTGTGGCATGATCAGCCTAACGCTGTTATAGTGGCATGCACAGCTTGGAGGCAACAACAGCTCTCTAATTGGACTTAAGACTGTCTCGACAAAAGGGAAACCGTGACTGCTACTGGAAACCTAACTAACTACTCACTGCTAGTGGTGCCATGGCATTAGAAGAGAATCTACAACCACTACTTTACTAAGCCAACACGATCCCAAACAAAGCTCTATAATCATTTGTCCTTATACCAGCAGATAAAGGTAGTCTTCACCCTCCATCAAGAAAACATCTCTTGGGCTGGCAAGATGGCTCAGCAGTTAAGAGCACTGACTCTTCTTCCAAAGGTCTTGAGTTCAATTCCCAGCAACCACATGGTGGCTCACAACCATCTATGATGAGATCTGGTGCCCTCTTCTGGGTGCAGGTACACATGCAGGCAGAATACTGTATACATAATAAATAAATAAATAAATATTTTAAAAGACAAAAGAAAAAGAAAATTTCTCTTTGTAACATATGGAATCCACCACATAAAGCCACAACCAATCAAGATCCAACATTGTGAAGCCCAGTTCCAGTGACTACATCTACAAAAACACTTCTGTACCTAAGGCTCTGGGAACCTTGCAGAAGTGAGTTCGCTGTGATATTGTGCCTCCTAGTAACAACACAAGCGACACTCATGAAGTCTTATCAATATGACTGCCCCAATGTGAGCTAAACATGGACAACACCAATGAGCATGCCGCAGTGAACTGGGAGAAGCCCACAAGACTTCAACCCTACATGAAGAACATAAGCAATTGAGGAAAGCTGGGAGTGGGAGAGGTGGGTTCTCTCTCCAGGGAAGCATGTAATAACAATTAGTGAAAAAAGGAACCATGAATTTGAAGGAGAGTAGGGAGGGGTAAATGAGGGAGTTCGAAGGATGAAAGGCAAGGGAAAAATATAATTATGCTATAATCTCAAATACAAAATTAAAAATAAATTAAGAAAAAAAGATTTAAAATAACAAAAAAATTATCAGTTTTACTGTGTGTGTGTGTGTGCACGTGTGTGTGTGTGCACGTGTGTGCAGATCAGAGGGCAACTCAACCGGAGTCTGTTCTCTCTTTCCACAGCGGGTTCTGGCACTCTTGCCCCCTGAGCCATCTCTTAGCCCCGCTAAGGTTTTTTTATTTCCTGTACCAAAACACCTGACAGAAACAACTGAAGGGATTTATTTCACTCACAGTTTCAGAAGTGTCCATCGATCTTGTTGAGGAGAGCATGGCACAACACGGCTATTCTCATGATAACTTGGAAGCAAAGAAAGAAGATTCTGGGCAAGACAGGGCCCCAAGAACATGCCTCTGATGACATATGTCCTCACTAGACCCTACCACCTACCTTTCATTACCGCCCTATGTCAACATATTAGGAATCCATCAAGAGATTAAGGCACTGACTAGGTAAGAGCCCTTGGGATTTAACCCTCTCTGGCAACATCTTCACAAGCACACACAGCAGTGTGCCTCCCGAATCTCAGGGGCTCAGCAGACTCAGACTGGCAGTCAAAATGAATCATCACAGCTTTCAAGCTTCCAGCAAATGGGCTTGTATTCAATAACACAATTCCTAAATTCATACTTCTTAACTTCCCTACTGCCAGCGGCCCCTCCATTCAACTTGCCTTTAATGCCACAAAAAGCAATATTGATTGAGTGAAAAACTGCCTTTTGTGACTTCCAGAACTAGCTGTTCTGTTCAGAACTATCTGTTCCTGTTTGCCCTCTGCTGCTGTGATAAACATCATGACCAAGGCAGCCGGGCAATGACACACATCTTTAATTCCTGCATTCACGAGGCAGAGGCAAGCGGGTCTTTGAGTTCAAGGCTGGCCTTGTCTATAAATCGAGTTCCAGGACAGCCAGGGCAACACAGAGAAACCCTGTCTTGAAAAAAAAAAAAGGAAGAAAGAAAGAAGAAGAAAAGAAAAGAAATCATGACCAAAAGTAACTTAGGCAGGAAAGGGCTTATTTAATTTTACATATTCTAGTCCATCATCAAGAGGAAGCAGAGCAGGAGTTCAGGGCAGGAGCCTGAAGGCAGGGATTGAAGCACAGACAGTAGACTATTGCTTACTGGCTGGCTCTCAGTCTCATGCTCAGTTACCTTTCTTATAGGCCTAAGGCCCACCTGCCTAGGGATGGTACTGCCATAGAGGACTGTGCATCAAAGGATATGCTCATATCAACAACATGAATGCTCATGCACACACACACACACACACACACACACACACACACACACACACACCAACATAATGGAGTTCATTACTACATCTTATATATATATACATCATTGCATTTTGATCAATTTTACCTCCTCATTTTTCTCTATTTCACCTCTCTCCCCTTCCACTGGTCTTCTTCCTCCCAAATATGTATATTCTGTATGGGAGAAAGCATGGTAGTTGGTATTTTTTCTCCTGATTATAGTATCTTGTTCCCCTTTCTTTAGATTCCCTTTCCCCCCAGATAGCTTACCTTTTACTCCTGCATCTTACACATTCCACACCTATGCAGACAGACAGATATTCATTCTGTATATGAAGGGGGGATGTACACCAGTGGTAGAATGCTTGCCCGTGTGAAAAGCCCTAAGTCAATCCCCAGCACTGACTCTCACCTCCCAAAAAAAATCTATAAAAAATTCTTTACCCTCCCCAAAAGATCTAGAAAATAGTCTATATGTGAAAGAAAATGCATGTCTTCCCTTTTCCTGCAAATGACACAATTTCATTTCTTTTTATGGCTTAGTGAAACTACATTGTGTGTCTTTACCACAACTCTTTATCCATGTGGCTGGTAGGCATCTAGGCTAGTTCCATATCCTGCCTGTTGTGAATGATGCTGTCATAAATGTAGGCTCAGATTCCCTAGATGGATACCCAGAAACGATACAGCTGCATTAGATGGTCAGTCGACTTTTAAATTCTGGGGAACCTCCATTCTAATTTCCACTGTGCAGAATCCTTTACATTCTCACCAATAGTATGTAACTGACATTTGCCATTTAGGCTAGTCTGCCTGGCCAGCGAGTTCCTGGAGTCCACCTGTCTCTGTCCCCAGTACTAAGATTATAAGCACGCATGACTATGCCAGGCTTTTACATGGGTGCTGTGGCTTTGAACCCATGGCCTCTTACCTTCAGAGCCAAGTGCCCTTATCTACTGATCCATCTCCTTAGCCCCTTTTTTTCTTCAAAAATTTTCCTTTTGGCTGGAGAGACGGCTCAGTGGTTAAGAGCACTGACTGCTCTTCCAGAGGAGCTGGGTTCAGGTTCCAGCACCCACATGGCAGCTCACAACTTTCTGTAACTCCAGTTTCATGGGATCAGACATCCATGGCAAAAACACTGATGCACATAAAATAAAAATAAATTTTAAAAAGATTTGTTTAAAATTTTTAAATTTTTCTTTTATTATATTTTTAGCTCAGGCTAGCCTCAAACTCCTTATGTAGCTGAGAATTGCCTTGAACTCCTGATTTTCCTGTTTGGATCACAGACATGTACTCCATGACTAGTTTATTCTGTGATAGCAATGAAAACTCAGCCATCGGCCACAGTCCCTGTCATTTGTTTGGTTGATGATGGCCATACTGACTGGGGTAAGATGAATCTCAACGTAGTTTTAATTTTTATTTCCCTGGTGGTTAAACATACCGAGCCTTATTTCACATGCTTATTGGCCATTTGTATTTTGGGGTGGGGGGTTTCAAGACAGGGTCTCACTCTGTAGCCCTGGCTGTCCTGGAACTCTCTCTGTAGATCAGATAGGCCCCGAACTCAGAGACCCACTGTCTCAGCCTCCCAAGGACTGGGATTAAAGGTGTGTTCCACCATCACCCAGCTGTATTTCTTCTCTTGAGTATTCTGTTCAGTTCACTTGCCCACCTGCTGATTGATATTTTTAGTATTTAATTTTATGGGTTTTCTATAGAGTCTAGGTATTGCTCTCCATTGGATGAATAGTTCTCAAGATTTTCTCCCTATTTCTTGGGCTATCTTTTCATTCTGCTAATATTTTCTTCATTGTGCAGAAGCTTTTAATTTCAGAATATCTCATTTGTCAATTCTTGCTATTATTTCCTAAGATACTGGAGGCCTTTTCAGAAAAGTCCTTGCAAATGAAGTTATAAAATTTGGGATGATAATGCTCCCTGCAAGAACAATAGACTAATAAAAACTCCAGTCCCAGGCATGTAAAATCTCCCTGTAAGTCATTGGTCAGAGGAGTCTACAAGACTTCCAAAAAATCTAGACTATTGCCATTGTCTCTGGGTTCCTCCTAGGACTTGAAGGGCAGACTAAGTTGCTGAAGGCAGGACACATTTCTGACACCTGACTTGGAGTAATGAAGCAGGAATTGACCTGAAGTCTATGGTAAACAGAGGAAGCCCTGAGCGAGTGTGTAAAAAGCATTGTGCTGCATCATCAGAGGTCAGAAAAAGACATCAGTTACACACTTCCTCCAACAAGGCTACACCTCTTCATCCTTCCCAAACAGTCCCCAAACCTGGGAAACAAATATTTAAACACATGAGCCTATGGGAGCCATTTGTATTCAAGCCACCACATAAATTCTCAAATAATAATTAAAAATATTTTAATGCACAGATTGTGTTTTCCCCATCTGGAGAGTACATTCATTATTCTCTGGTGATAGAAAATATCATGTTATGGTAAATTACCTTAAAAACTGTGTAAAGTACTCCCATTAACACCAAAACTTTCTAACTCTGACTGACTCAGTGTTGGCAAAACAGAATGTGCTAGTGAGAACGCAGCATTCCATGTCTCTGATCTGCTGAGACATGAGCAAGTGGCCTCACATTTTAGCTGCCATGGAGTCATCTGTGGTCGTACCTTCCCCACCATGATACATCGTGTTCCCTTCAACTGTGAGCCAAAATACATAGCTGCTTTTGTCAAGTCACAGCAACATGAAAAGTAGCTAAAAAACAAACAAACAAACAAACAAATAAAAACCTGGAACTGAGAAGTAGCATCATTGCTGTGAGAAACCTGACTGTGTGGATCTCAGGCCTTTGGGACTGGTTTCCAAGAGGAAGAATATAAGTTTGGAGTTATGGGATTAATCCTACAGCTAAGTAGAGCTTCTAATAGGAATTCGGAAGATCAGGATGCCAAAAGAAAGTCAGAGTGAAAACAGGGCTCAGGAAGTTTCAGAAGACAACAAGAACTCTATTAGGAATTGGACTAGAGGTCCTGCATGTTACATTCGGGCAAAGAACTGGCTATGTTTCTGTGTCCTGAAAATTTGAAGAGAGACTAAATTGGAAAGCAATTGGCTAAGTTGCTTGACAATAGAAATGTCAAGACGGTGTGGCATTCATTATATCGCTGTTACCTCCATAGCTCTTAGGCAGATTAAACAGAAGATCAGCGACTGAAACAGAAAGATGAAAAATGAAAGACAAAGAAATGAGCGTGACTGAATTAACAGTTGCGGACAAAGTAGGTATGGACCAAACATCTGTAACTGTTAAGGAGTTAGCATTACTAAAGATAAACCACAGGCTTTGCACTAGGACAATGGGAAAGGAGCCCCAAGGACAAGACCCTGCCCATCATTGGTCCAAGGATATGATAACAAGTTTATTGAAAGGGATGTTGTCTAAAAAGACAGACTTTTAAGAGTATCCTACTGGAAAATGGTCACCCAACAAAATGCTTTCCCAGGTTCAGTCATGAAAATACACAGAGGTTTCTATGTCTATGGTCCAAGACAGTCAGGCTACATCTCAAGCTAGGAGGAGATCTTAGTATCACTGGAGTGGAGTTTTTTGTCAAGCGTATAAAGATAAGCCTTGTGGAGTCATGGAAGTTTGCACCAAGAAAGATGCGGCAAGTTTTATTCATAATAGCCAGAAGTTGAAAACAACCTAGATGCTCCTCAACTGATGAATGGATAAAGAAAATGTGGCACATTTACACAATGGAGTATTGCTCAGCTGTTAAAGAAAATAACATCATGAAATTCGCATGAAAGACAAATGTGGTATGTACTCAATTATCAGTGGATACTAGCTGTAAAGGATAACCAGACTACAATCCACAGACTCAGAGGGACTAGGGAACAAGGAGGGCTCAAAGGGATGCATGGATCTCCCTGGAAAGAACAAATAGAAGAGATTTCATGGATAGACTAGAGACAGTTGGGCATAGGAACAGGAAGAATGCTGTGGGTAGGGTGGCATGGAGGGAGAGAGTCCTGGGAGAAATGAGTGGAATTAGGGGGACTTTTCAGGGTGACGTAGAAAAACAATGCAATGGAAATTCCTAGGATTCCAATAGGGTGACCCTAGCAAAGACTCCTGGTAATGGGAACATACAGAACATGAACCAGTCACTTTGGGTAACCAGACTGGCTTCTAGCATAATTGTTATCAGATAGGCATCATTCATCAGAGCAGATGCAGCAGAGACCCACAACCAAACATTAGGCAGAGCTCAGAAAATCCTGCTGAAGAGAGTGAGGAAGGCTTGTAGGAGCCAGAGGGGTCAAGATGCCACAAGACAACAGCCCACAGAATCAACTAACCCAAGCTCGTAGGGACTCACAGAGACTGAACTGACAATCAGGGAGCCTGTACAGGTCTGACTTATGTCCTCTGCATATGTTATGATTGTGTAGCTTGGGGTTCCTGGGGTGTTACTAACAGTGAGAGCAGGGACTATCTCTTACTCTTTTTCCTGCTTTTAGAACCCTTTTCCTCCTACTAGGCTGCCTCGTTTAACCTTAATATGAGAAGATGTGCCAAGTTTTATTCTAACTTGATATGCCATGTTTCATTGATATCCCTGGGAGGCTTGTCCTTTTCTGAAAAAAAGCTCATGAAAGAGCTCACAGAGGAGCTCATGAAGGAACTCATGGAAAAGTTCATAGAGAGGCTCTCGTGATGGGTTTAAATCCCCCTGAGGATCCAACTATTAAAGTAAAGAAGTTGCCTATGTTTGCTAAGGTTCAAAAGTCTACAAACTCTTTAAAGATTTTAACTACTAGCCCATTATAGGTTAGTATTAAAAAAAATAACCAAAACACCCGAGTCTAGAACCTCACAGGCAGTAGACCGGAACCGGAAACCTTCCCAGGACCAACTCCAACCTAGGGTCTTCTGCAGGAGGGAACCCAGCCTAGGACTTACAGTTACAGGTCAAAGCTAGTAATTGCCCAGAGGCAAGGAACTGCACCTTGGGCAACAAATCCCACAGGAGTGGAATTGAACGAGACTCCTAGGACAGAGCAAGCTGAGGAAACAAGCTCCACCTGAGGCAGAAGCCAGGAGCAAATCCAGCCCTGGGAGCCAACCCAGTCCTGGGACACTGATTGAGCCAACAACCTGACTCAGAGCCCGCGACCTCCACCGGAACCGGAGTGGGACTGATCCAGTTACCCAGGACAAGGAGAGAACAAGCTCCACCAGGAGCAGAAGCCAGGAGCAAACCCAGTCCCAGGACATGAGCGGAAATTGAACCAATGAGCAGTGACTTGCTGCTCTTCCAGAGGACCCAGGTTCACATCTCAGGACCCACATGG
>PVIU01013483.1:0-55652 GCA_004026605.1 Ondatra zibethicus | reverse complement strand
AGGCCCAGTTGAAGAGCAGAAGGAGGGAGAAGATGAACACAGAAGTCAGAACCGCAAGGGATTTGTCCACCCATTGAGATGGTGTGCCCGATCTAGTGGGAGCTCACCAAGGCCAGCTGGACTGGGACTGAACGAGACTCTCTGAATATGACTGACAATGGGGACTGACTGAGAAGCCAATGATAATGGCACTGGGATTTGATTCTACTGCATGTACTGGCTATTTGGGATCCTAGTCAGTTTGGATTCACACCTTCCTAGGTCTGGATGGAGGCGAGAGGGCCTTGGGCTTCCCACAGGGCAGGGTAACCTGCCCTCTCTTAGGACTGGAGGGGAAAAGGGGAGGGGGAGTGGGGGAGCGGGAGGGAAATGGGAGGAGCGGAGGAGGTGGAAATTTTGAATGGTACTATTTATAATGCAATAATAAAAAAATTAAATGTGAAAAAAATATATATTCCAAGCAAATGGACATAAGAAGCAAACTGGTATAGCCTTTTAATGTCTGATAAAATACATCCCCAACTAAAAGTATTCAGAAGAGTTAGGGAAGGACTACATGCTCATCAAAGGAAAAATCTAGAAGAGGACATTGCAGATCTTAATATCTTTGCAGCAAACACAAGGACACCCAGGTTCTTAAAGAAAAAGCTACTACAGCTTAGACCACATATTGACCCTCATGCACTGACAGTGGGAAACTTGAATATTCTATTTTCTGCAATAGACAGGTCATCAAGACAAAAACTAAGCAAAGAAATGCTGGAGTTAACTGATCTTCTACACCAAATGAACCTAATATATAGTTATTGCGTATCTTACCCAAACACAAAAGAAGAAACATTCTTTTCAGTAGCTCAGGAATTTTTCTCCAAAATTACCCACATACTCACACACAAAGCAAATCTTAACAGATACAAGAAAATTTATATAACACTATGCGTCCTATCTGATCACCATAGAATAAAACTGGATATTAACAAAACAATAGAAACGAGAAAGTTCATGAACTCATGGAAACTAAACAGCTGAATGAAAATGGGTCAATACATAAATTAAAACTCTTGAATGAAAATGAGTGCACAACATACTTCAACTTATGGAATAAATAAAGGAGTCTTAAGAGGCAAGTGGCAAGTTTAGAGCTGTAAGTCCATATATATATATATATATATATATATATATATATATATATATATATATATGAACTTACACACACACACACACACACACACACACACACACACACACACGAAGAAATTTCATGCCAGTAATTTTACAGCACACTTGACAGCTCTAGAACAAAAAGAAGAAATCATACCCACAAAAATTAGACTGCAAGAAGTAATCAAAGTCAGGGCTGAAATCAATAAAATAGAAACAGACAACAACAACAACAAAAACAAAAACAGAAAGAATCAATGAAACAAAGGGTTCTTTAAGAAAATCAGTAAGACTGACAAATCCTTATCCAAAATAGTTAAAAGACAGACAGAGACAGAGAGAGAGAGAGAGACAGAGAGAGAGAGAGAGAGAGAGAGAGAGAGAGAATATCCAAATCAACAAATTTAGAGGTAAGGAGGGAAGCATAACAATATACAGAATCATAAAGACTTTTAAAAAGCTGTATTTTTACTTTGTCAAATGGAAAATCTAAAATAAAGGGGTAATTTTCTCAATACATACCACTTACCAAAGTTAAATCAAGATCAGAGAAGCAATTTAAACAGACCTATAAATTCAAGTGAAATAGAAGAACTAATTAAAAGTCTACAAAAAAAAAGCCCAGGGCCAGATGGTTTTAGTGTAGAATTCTTTCTAATAGATTTCCAAAGAAGAATTAATGCCAATACTCCTGAAATTATTCCACAGAATAGAAACAGAAGGAACATTGTCCAATTTTTATTTTATGAGGCCACAGTTACACAGATGCCCAAAGAACATAAAGACACAATAAAGAAAGAGAATTACAGACCAATTTTCCTTTTGAAAAAATACAAAAATTCTCAGTAAAATATTTGAAAACTAAATGCAAGAACACATTGAAAAGATCATCTTCCATAATCAAGTAGGCTTCATTCCAGAGATGGAGGGAAAGTTCAACATATGTAAATTGATAAATGTAATTCATCCCATAAACAAATTGAAACCACATGATCATTTAACTAGAATTTGACAAAATCCAAAAACGTTTTATGATAAAAGTCCTGGAGATACTATGGATACAGAGGCCATAGCTCAACATAATAAATGTGGTTTACAACAAACCGATAGCCAACATCAACTTAAATAAAGAGAAACTCAAAGCAATTCCACTAAAATCAGTAATAAGACAAGGTTGCCCACTCTCTTCATACCTACTCAATATAGTACTTGACAACTAGAGCAATAAGACAACTCAAGGAGATCAAGAAGATACAAATATGAAAGGAAGAAGTCAAAGTATCCAAAGAATTTTTACTTGCAGATGAATTGAGAGTATACATAAGTGGCCCTAAGAATTCCACCAGGAGATGCCTCCAATTGATAGACACTTTCAGCCCAGCAGCAGGATACAAAACGAACTCACAGAAATCAGTAGCCCTTCTAGATACAAATGACAAAAAGACTGAGAAAGAAATCAGGGAATCAATACCTCCCACAATAGTTCTTTCCTTCCATCATGTGAATCTGGGCCTGAACTCAGGTCATTAAGTTAGGCAGCAAGTTTCTTTACCTACTGAGACATCTTGCCAGTAATTTTAGAAGTTAATGCCTCTTTGGGGGGCATTTTCAAAGTCTATACAGCTTTGGTTTTCTTTTAAGATTGAAGTATGAATTATGCGAGGGTTTTGTATATGAGACTTGTTTCTGTAATTCCATGGTGGTATCTTTCTTTCCTTTGGAAAGAAGAATCAAAACCTGATTCTGGGTATTAGGAATAAATGTGTTTCTACATTTCTGTGTTCAGTGGGATGAGGAATCAGCTATGTTTAGGGCACCAAAATTCTGTAATAGCCAGAGCAACATTATCGCCCTCTCTATAGAAACGGCCTTTCCTACTCTCTCTATAGAAATGGCCTCTTCTTCCTGTCATCTCTACTGTCTTTCCTGTTTTCCTCTACTTCTCTGTTTGTATCACTTCTTCAGACTGCTGCTAACCTTGCATATTTAAGTCTATGAAATAAATGGAATGAAAATATTAAAAAACCAATAATTTACTAATATTGAGATAAATATATGGAGAAAATCATATTTTCCTTATCATGTCAATATTCAGTTTACTTTCTTTCACCCATGAAATATAATCTTGTTTAATACGAAAATAATGGTTGCTGCTGGTGACTTTTATTACCCAGACAATGGGCTTCCTGGAAGGGTACAGTCTCATTTTGGGGGTTGGATAGAAAATTAGATCATTTTGATTGAAAGAAAAAACAAAAATTATCTCTTGGTTAGACATACATTTACATATATTTTAATGTATTTTCATGGTGTTATGTATTTGAAACACAGAGCTATGGAAATGTAAGTTGCAGATGGCTTTGCTCCTTCCACAAATTGAAGAACATAAACTCTGTGTTTAATTTTGATTGGCCCAGTCTTTTCCTCATGCTGTTGCATTCTTGTGACCCTAGGAACAAATTTTGACCTTTTCGGCTTCTTTATTCACTTTGACATTAATTTTGCTTCTTTATTCTTAAAAGGATTTCCATTGTACTTAATGAACAATAAAGGGGCCCTGGAGGCCCAAACAAACCTGTGAAGTGCCCATGAATTTTCACCAAAGAAGGCAGCGCTCCATGATTAAAAGCTTTAAATTCTTAAAGAACAACATGATTAATCCAGTACCACAGTGCTGAGTGGCTTCACACTGCTTTCATTTGTTAGTATTGTTATTTTCTTCCATTATATTTGATTCACTAGAATGATGATTTCAGCTCCCACAGTTCCTAAGAATATACCTCCACCATTGCAAAAATGCCTTAAGGATTTCAGTAATTTTATCACTACTTCTGTCTGTCTTTGTGACATAAGGTTGTAGGCTTCCCTATGAAGACATAGTCACCTAGGCTACAAAGCCCAGTTTACAACTTGGAAGCAAACACAAACCCTCTTCAGTTTATGCTTGGAACTAAGGGAAGGTGGTCTGGAGTTTCCTACCTTGCTTTGGCTTTTATCGGACTGCCTTTAAACCTCTCTGGGACCCCCCACGGTTGCTTAATAGTCAATTCCACTATTAAAATCAAAAGATGATGACAAGCGATGTGATGGCGGTGCATGCCTTTAGTCTCAGCACTCGGGAGGCAGAGGCAGGTGGATCTCTATGAGGTCAGGGCAGCCTGATTTACAAAACAAGTTCCAGAACAGGCTCCAAAGCTACAGAGAAACCCTGTCTCGCAAAACCAAGAAAGAAAGAAGGAAGAAAAAAAAACATGATGACAAAATTTAGCTCTAGACTCTGCCTCCTGCTTGTTCTTTTGCAAATAAGGGGAACCTCTTTTTGTGTCTTCTTGATAGTATTGGCTCAGGTATCTGAGTGTTGCCAGAGGGAGCTTTTCCAAGCTTCACTTGTCCAGGTTTTAATTTTTATGATCATTAATCTTCCAACAGAGATTTTTTTATTACATCACTTTGTAGTTTATTTTTTTTCATTTTTCTTTCTTTTTTGAGTCAAACCTTCACTCTGTGGCCCAACTTGGTTTCAAGCGCAGATGACATCCTTCTGCCTCAGCCTTCCCAGTACTAGGATTGAAGGTGTGTGTTACATAGCCACAGCCCTGCGCTCTATTTCTCCACTCACATTTTAAAACTTGGGGTCCAAGGCCCACCCCCATCCCTCCTGGCCTAGGAAGGAGTGCACAGGGCAGGGCACCATGCCCTCTTTCAAGGAAGAAGGGGGAGGGAGGAGGGGTGGGGAGGTAGTGGGAGGGGACCGGGAGAAGGGGAAGAAAGGAAAAAAAATTTATTTCTTTAATTATGTTCTTGAATGGAAAAAATAAAACAAAACAATGTATGGAAAAATAAATAAATAAAGAAAAAAAAACTTGGGGTCCAAGTCGGCTGCAATAAAGATTTTCGTAACGAGTATTTATGTTCTGGTGTGATATCCTGATTCATCTCTGTTATTCAGAAGAGTTAAATGCTTTTGTTGCCACATTAAATTGATATGCCTGTTATTTTCAGATGCTGAAAACCTCATTCTGGCTTTATATCTGCTGTAATAACTAAGCAGCTTTGTCTTTTAGTGTGCTATCTTTTTGTCTACATATCCCCTAATATGATTCTGCAAAATCATCTTATTTATTTATTATTTGATCATTTTAGTGACACAGGGGCTCTTACTCTGTTGCACATACCAGCCTCTAACTAACAGTGATCCTCCTGCCCCTGCTGCCTGCATTCAGGGATCATAGGCATGAGCCACCATGCAAAGATCTCATGATATTTTGAATCTAAGGTTGTTAATACACTTCTGTCCTCAGAGTCTATATCCTTGGCGGACATGTTTCAAAGTTGATGGAGATAAGCTGTAGACGGTGGAATAAATATTTTCATAGCCAGTTTCACTTTCAAAATGTTTTCAGCACAACAGGCTCCTTTTGTTCCGATCGGTCAGTAATAAACTGAAGACGGCAGGCTGAAGGCTCTCCCCAGGCTCTAATCATAACACGTGGCTGCTGTTGAGGTAGGGATAGAAGACTACTCCTCTTGCAGGGTTTGATTCATCTCTGAGGGAGAGCGAAGGTGTTTGGGTCAGGGGCATGAAGTCTCAGATATCATGGTAAGTTACTGCAGACAACAGCCTCACACGCGTTTCACTGAGTCAGCCAACTGAGCTTGGAAACCATTTGGTTTCCATTATTCCCCAATGATGTCTTCCTCTTTGCTGGCAGTGGGCATACTGGGATACATATTGAACCTTCGGCTTTTGCTCTCATCTGTCTTTGCCTTGATTCAGTTACTGACAGACATTCTTTAGGTCTGCCTTATCACATGGTATGGACAACTTTACTACTCAATCAACATAATAGTTTGAGAATAACTAATTTAAGAGTTCTCGTATTCTCAAAACTCTTGCTATTAGTGTAAGAATATCCTAGTTTCTTTGTTTTTGTTTTTTTCCTTGTCTTTTTAATTTCTTTGGGAGGAAAACTGTGAAGGAATTGTAGCTGACCAGACATTTTGCCTTGGACAGTCCTAAATATTAACTTGTAGCCACTTGTTATTGAACAACCACAGAGATTATTATTGAATAACCAGAGATTAATAAATGTTACTGCATTAATTAATTAATTTATTTATTAATGTTACTGGTTGTTGTTCTTGGTCAGGCTGTAGCTGCTGCGCGCTAAAATGAAAGACTTTTCAAGCTCACCACTTGGCCCCTGTCGTATTTCAGCTAAGCCTGCCTGAGGACTTCCCCTCTCTCTTTGATGGAAATAATAAAGTATGATGAGTTAGCAATAATAGCTATCGTTACTACCACCATGTGATTTGTAAGATGTGGAACAACAGTGCCTTAGAGTGCAGTGAATAGGACCCTCCAGAATGCGGCCGAGACAGACAAGACAGATCAGAGCTTTGTTCACACCAAGTGCGGCGAGGGTCACGGAAAGGTATTTTGACACTGAGTTGCCATGGACGCGCGTGAAGCAGTCCCGACGCTTCTTTTCCAGCCAGGGGTTAGTGCGCACTCTAATTAACACATCAGAAAGCAAAACTGCTGGGTCAGAAGATCACCCGGGGCTCTGGAGGCTTCTTTGCCATCACACCCTCCAATGGTGCTGGTTTAGGGCCAAGTTTGTTTCCGTTTAGGATAAAATAGGCCTCTACAGACACCCGTTGCTCTGAAGGCCCATGGAGCTAGGGTTGGTTTCACTGTGACAGGATACGTCTTAGGCTGGATCACGTGAGCTTCCCTGCGGTAACCGACACTGACTGACTCCTCTGCCGTGCTGCATGTGACTGGTCCACAACAGAGGAGGTGAGCGGCCATCCTTGGGAGCCAGGTAGCAATGACAGATCTCAGATGGTAGCCACATCATTCCTGTGTTCTAAGGATAGAAGTCCAGTGGTAGCAGCCACTGTTGACTTTTACTCCCTAAGAAGCTACCAAAGTTTCTAATATCTGTGAAATGGAAACATTAGATACTGACTCGGGAGGGTGAGCTTTTCTCAACCTTTTCTTGGTATGGGTTTTTCTCTCTGCAATTACAACATGAGAAGAATTTACGTCTTCTGGTAGAAGAGACTCTAGCCAGCCCAGGCCTGGCAAGCATGGCTGTGGTAGGCCTTGTCCTTCTTTTCCGTTCCCCGTCTTACTAAAAACCTTTAGATTACAATCCTCAAACTAGCTACCAAGGTCTATTCCCTTACATGTCTGCCTTTTCCTCCTGAGGCCAACTACCAAAGTCCAGCCTTTGAAGTATTGTAGTACACCAATCAAAAGTCCCCTTTGGCTCGCCTAACTAACATGCCCAGTTAAAATTGAATACGTCATCCTAACAAATACAGTGTTTCCCCTTGTATCTTTATAAACTGCCATTTTTCTATGTGTCTATGGTGACACACTGGGTGCAGTGGCTGCTATAGGAGCTACCATGATGGACATACCTATCATCCAGGCAGGGGATCTATGAATAGCTCATAGCTGCTCTTCTATTGAATGGTCACCCTTGAACCAATCAACAGCCATCTCAAACACGAAATGGCTAGAAGATTACCTACATATAAGTCCTATTCCATAAAGAAGCTTGCTCCCCAGAAAATGACAGGGTGATAGATAGGTGCAAACGAAAGCTTCCTTGTCAGTACTTAAGATGCTCTATAACTTTCTATGAGATGATGATATGGCAGGTCTTTATTCGAAACTACCTCTTTGCCCAGTTACTTCCTTGTTCTCTCTTTTCTTTTGTTCCTCATGGCTTCCTCCTGGCATGCTTGCTAAGACCTTACACATGAAACAACCCCAATTTTAATCACTTTATCAAGAGAACCTGGAAACAACCTAAATGCCTCTTGACTGAAGAATGGATAAGGAAAATGTGGTTTACACAATGGAGTACTACACAGCAAAAAAAAAATGATATCTTGAATTTTGCAGGAAAATGGATGGAGCTAGAAAACATTATTTTGAGTGAGGCAACCCAGACACAGAAAGACATGTACTCACTCATAGGTGGTTTTTTAACATAAAGCAAAGAAAACCAGCCTACAAACCACAATTCCAGAGAACATAGACAATAATGAGGACACTAAGAGAGACTTACATAGATCTAATCTACATGGGAAGTAGAAAAAGACAAGATCTCCTGAGTAAATTTGGAGCATGGGGACCTTGGGGGAGGGTTGAAGGGGGAAGGGGAAAGGCATGGAGGGGAGCAGAGAAAATGCAGAGCTCAATAAAAATCAATAAAAAAGAGAGAACGTGAACTCAGACACTTGGTTACTGAGCTTTGGTTAGAGTGACACACTGACTCTCACAGGCCTCTCTCACAGATCCATTGTGTATTGTTGACCATATAAAATTTTACATGCATCTAATTATTAATCTGTTAAAAAATACAGATACATTTTTGTAATACACACAGGGTTCTGCTTCCTCAGGATATATCCAAATATAATTAAAATGTAGTCACAAAAAGGCTTGGACAAGAATGTTTATCACAACTGTGTTCCTAAGAATTCAAATAAAACACCCAGATGTCTATTAACCAAAGAATGGAAATCTAATCTATGGTTTGCTCACAAAATAGACCCCAGATCACTAACCAAGAGACTGCACCATGGATACATTCAGTGGAATAGAGGGATCTTCAAAAATCCTAGAGAGTGAAAGAAGAAACTCACAAGGAGACCCTTCATGACTCACTCTCAATGGAAATCTGGAATATGTCAGCAGAGAAGTCAGATCAGTGACGGCTTTGAAGAAGCACATGGATGGGAACAGGACAGGAAGGGTTTTCAGGAGTGATGGAAATGTTCTGCCTGATTTCACTCATCAACACTGATTGAAGAACACATTTAAGATCTGAGCAGCTCACTGTATGTAAATTATATGCCAATTTTCAGAAAGCAGATGTAGGAAGCATAGTTTTTTTTTCCTCTCTCTATATGTCCTAAGTTTTATTTTGCTCATCAACTGTCTTATACAGAGACTAAGTCAACTCAAAGTCCCAGACAAAGACCAAAGAGATCAATGGATTGCTTTTCTTCAGCATCGCTATGTACTTGCCCCATGACTTTTCATCTGGGTTGAACTTCTTCCGGGTTAACTTTGGATTTGAAAGTGACAGGGATATAAGAAAGAGATAAAGAGAAAATTAAAAGGAAAGACAGAGAGAGCACATTTATTTTCTGCATTGCTTTAAGAAATGTGTGTAGGGCCTTGCATGGTGGTGCATGACTTTAATCCCAGAACTTGGGAGGCAGAGGCTAGTGTGGTTCTCTGTGAGTTCAAGACCAACCTGGCCTATGAAGTGAGTTCCAAGACAGTCAGAGCTACACAGAGGAACACTGTCTCAACAACAACAACAACTGAAAATAATAATAAAATAATGAGTGTAGTAAGTGCTGAGAAGGTGACTCAGTGGGTTATTTATACTTTTTCTAAATTTAAATAATATTTTTTATTTTACGTATTTTAACTTACCTACCATTGTCCTCCCCTCCATCCTCTCCTTACATATCCCCCCTCAGCTTCCCATGTATCCTCTCCCCATCCACTCCTCTTCTGTCTCCATTCAGAAAAGGGCAGGCCTCCCTTGGGTTTGAACGAAGCATGGCACATCAAATTGAGGCGGGACCTCGCTCTTCCCCTTGCATGGAGTCTGGGCAAGGTAATCTAGTATGGGGAACAGGTTTCCAAAAGCCAGTTAAGTGCCAGGGACAGGTCCTGATCTCATTGCTAGGAGCCTTACAAAGAGACCAAGCTACACAACTGTCACATACATACAGAGGACCTAGGTAGGTACCATGCAGGCTCCCTAACTTTTGGTTCAGAGTTCATGAGCTCCCACCAGCTCAGGTCAGCTGTCTCTGTGGCTTCCCCTGTCATGACCCTCCCTGCCTCATGCAATCCCTCCTCCCTTTCTTCAGCAAGACTCCCTGCACTGGCCATCTACTATAATCAGATTGCTAACTACCCTAATTGTCATCAGAAATACTTTATCCAGTAACTAATTGAAGGAGATGCAGAGATCCATAGCCAAGCCCTAGGTTGAGCTCTGGGTTATTTCTACTTTTAGGCGATATGTTCATCTTGCAGTTTTGCCATAATGCCATATTGTCTTGGGAAGGTGACTTATTAAGTCAGAATCATTCATGGACATTCTTCTTTTATCAGATTAGTAACTCAAGAAAAGCAGGAAAAAGTTAGTGGGTAAAATTCATTTTGGGGATTAAAAAATCAGGATGCGTTTGCTGTTGTGTGCAGCTTCTATAGGCTTCTTGTATCCTTTAGCTCATTGATTCTTCTAAGTCAACACATAGTCTCTTCAAGTATCATTCTCTGTGTCTTGTCTCCCTATCTGTGTCTCTTTATCTTTTCCCTTCTTCCTCTTTTGCTTCCATTGTGTTTCTGTTGTGTTTTCTCCTCTCCTCATGACCTTCAAGCCTTAGGCCTTTGGGACAATCCAGAAAAATCTTCTATCATTAAATTATTTACTTACTCATCCTTGTAAAGTTTTCGGAACATGTAAAGTAACATATAGAAAATTGTGGGGACAAGTTTGGTGAATTAGGCGTGAAGTATATGTGATTCCACTTCCATAGAAGTAATATAAATCACCCTGAGACTATAACAGATCTGAGTGGATAAAGAACAGGCCTCTGGGATTTAGGTGGAGAAAAGATTATGCAGGTTCTTGCATATCATTGTGAATGAACTGGAAAAGAAGCACTGAAGCATACACAACAACTAAGATCTGTACTTCTGCAGGCAGTTCTGACCATGGCAGAGGGTGATCGCAAGGCTCGGGGATCTGGAAACATGGCCCTAATCTTGCAAGTTATTGTAATGTACCAAACAGTCACCATCCCTCTCAAAATGAGCTTTAAAGTTTGACATATTGGGCTTAGCTTTTATTCATCACAATCAGGAAGGACATTTGAACGAAGAAGAGGTCGAGATGAGAAAGTTGAGACTTGTGATTTTCACTTTTGACAAGATAGGTCAAGACTAAAGGGAGATAAGTTTCATGAGACAAGTTTGTAATTACTCACTTTGAAGTTACTTTAAATACTGCAAGGCTGAGGGCACTTTAGACTTAGCAACATAAATATTTTATTAAAGAGCAAACAATTCACTGACTAACCTTACTGGAAGAATCTTTATTATGAGAACAGTGACAAATTATTTATATTATAGAGTACACTATTTTTTATTGTGTTTTTGTTTCTTTATAAATTAGGGATTGGGGCTTCGAAAAGAATGAAAGAACAGAAAACCCTGATGTCAAGCTCTTGAGGTCATTTGAGATTAAATGAAAGAATTCAAACACATCTTTACAATAAGAGCCTATGTGCTTATACTGGACTTTCCTCAGAATCTGAAGTCCAGGATGAATCTGACATTCTTTCTGTGAACATTTGTTTGGGACATGAGGCATTCTAGACAGGAATGAAGGTGGATTTGGGAGTTCTAGATAAGAAGATGGAGTTGTTCTTCAAATCAGAAAGAAAGAAAATATCTCATCTGAAGATTCCTCAGTTACCAAAATGACCTTGGCATTTTCTCTGTATTATTAGGGAAGATTTCCACACTCTTAGAACACAGTAACTTCTGGAAAATAACCACCAAGCCCTCTCCAGAAGAAATTCCAGGAGGCTAAGTAAAGTGTTAAATATGTTATTTGCAAAGGGAACAAGATAAGCCTGGATGGAATATACTCACATTAAAAAGTTAAAAAGGTGATGATGCATCTTTAAAAGCCACAGTAGGAGTATTTCCTTTTCTACTCTAGAAATTTAAAAAAAACACAGAAAAACAAATCTAAGGTATGTGGAGGATAAGACACAAAGTTGCTTAGATAATGTTTGTAACATCTAGATTTTTACAAATTTACCTGCATAAAATCAGCCTATGTGTTGTATTGCTTAATATGCAATAATCATAAACTATACAAAATTTAATTAATTATAGTATGTAATTAACTATATATAATTATACAATATAATAATAAGATAACATTAATCTGACAATGGACAAATTAATACATACAAAGGAAATTTTTTTAGCTGTATAAAAGAACAAAGATGACATTGTCAGGAAAATGGATATAACTGAAGATAATCATATCGATTGTCTAATCAAGCAAGTACGAGAAAGAAAATTATCGTATTTTCTCTTATTTGTGGATCTTAGATTTTGTGTAGACACATAAAGTTATATGCATACATGTCATGTATATATGACACACACAGATGTGTATATGCACACATGTCATGTATATATGACACACACACAAATGTGTATATGCACACATGTCATGTATATATGACACACACACAAATGTGTATATGCACACATGTCATGTATATATGACACACACATGTGCATAACATGAAAATAGAAGTGAAAGTGCTTGGAGCAATGAAGGGGACTGATTGGGAAGGGAGAAAGAAGAGAGCACAGGTTTGATGAAAGATTATACTCAACACTCACACATATTATACAGAGATATTATACACGTGTACAGATATATGTACATGTACGTGTGAGTACTTTTTAAGTAGAAATGTAATTACAAAAGACACAATTGGTAAATAGTCTAAGATGAAAGAAACGTTTTTTCTTATTTTCCTACTGCTGTGATAGGGCACCAAGACCAAGGCAAGAAGTTTCTCACAGGCTTGCAGTTTTAGAGGTTAAAATCCATGACCATCACCACGTTGAGGAGAATGACTACAGACAGGCAGGCATAGAGATGGAACTGTAGCCAAAAGTTGACATCTTGAGACTCAGTCATGAGGTAGAGATAGCTAACTGGGCTTTTGAAATATCAAAGCCTTCCCACAGTAACACATCCAATGAGGTCATGCTTCCTAATTCTTCCTAAACAGTTCATCCAACTGGGAACCAAGTATACAAATATATGAACCTATGAGGACTATTGTTATTGAAACCACCACACTCCTGAATATTCTAAAGGGACAACAAAAGATTTTTGTAAGTAGATAAGAAAGACTATGTTGATCCTACAGGTCCTCAAGCTAACTTTGCATTCAGCTTGTATTGAGAGCTAATATTTGGAATTACAAATCACCTTTCTAGACAGGAAATTTTAAGTACCTATTTTCAACAGGCGAATATTAGTAACGGCTTAGGGCTTTGAAATTTTATGTGGCATGTCCAGAAATACATTCTCAACTTCCTTTCAATGTTTTAGTTTCATTTTAAATTTAGAGATGATGTGGGATTCTCCTTTGTATGATATGAATATGTTTTATTACCATTGGTTAATAATTAAGCTACCTTGGTTTATGGCAGGGGAGAATATAGCCAGGTTGAAAGAGATATATAGAGAGAGTAGGTGGAGTCAGGGAGACACCATACAGCTGCCGAAGGAGAAAGATGCCAGAATCTTATCAGTAAGCCACAGACTCGTGCTGATACATAGGTGAATAGAAATGGGTTAATTTAAGAAGTAAAATCGAGCTAGGAATACACCTAAGTTATTGACCAAACAGTGTTGTAACTAATAAAGTTTCTGTGTGATTATCAAGTCTGGGTGGCTGGGAAATGAATAAGCAGTCTCCCTTTACAGAAACTAAATCATGGAAGGTGAGGTCTGATTTTACAATTTGGTGAGAAACTGAATGAGAGCAGAAAGTTAACAACAGGGGAGGCACATGGAAATAAAATCCAACATATTTCTGTGGGTGTATGCATTTCTTAGTAACTGTCATATTTTTTCTTATTAAATATCCCGACAAATTAAAAAGATACAAAATGACATACAATGTATTCCCAATTCAAGTAAGGAGCGAAAATATTGTGAACACTGAAAAGTCTGGAACTGGTCTGGAGTCTCATTCCTCTCCCTGTCTTTATAGCCCTTCTTCACTACATGTGCGGGCAGACCCTCGATATACAAACAGTACTGTTTGGTACACATGTAAGCTGTATCTAACTAGATACCTTTCTATCTTACTCAACATTTCATGAGGAATGATAGTATTGTCCCTACCTAATTTTTCTTCTGTAATTTTTATATACAGCTTATATAGCTTATACACCATCCAACTTGCCTATTAAAGTATATTATTTGATTTTCTGAATAATCATAGGTTTGTGAATTATGATTTTAGAAAATTTTTATTTCTCACCAAAAGAGCTGCCTTCCTCATCAGCAATCCATTTTCATGTCCCTCTTTCCCACTAAGTCAAAGACAAGCATTAGTCAACTTTCTGTCAGTGTAGATGCATATATACTGGGAACCTCAGAAAAGGAAACTTATACATGATTTGGCCTTTTGTGTCTAGTGTCTTTGACTTAGAGTTTTCAAGGGAGTCATGCTGTGGCAACATCAGACCTATGTTCTCTTTTATTGCTGAATCACACATGAAGTAGCCATCCATTCCCCAGCTGATGGACAGTTGGGATAGTTTCCATTTTTGCCTTATGACTAATACATTAATTTGCATGTATAAGAGATTTTGTGTGAGTCATATAGCTTCATTTTTCTTGGAGTGGAATTTGTAGGATCAGATGGCAACTCTTTGTTAGACCTTTTGAAAATGACTGCACCATTTTGTATCCCCATTAGCAATGTATAAAGGTTTTAATTCTCACTCTTACCTACATTTATTATTTTCCATGTTTTTCATGACAATCATCCTAGAGTATGAAGTGGTGTACCATTCTACTTTTCAATGTATTATACCATCTTTTCATCTGTGATAATTTTTTTGCTATTGTTGGGTAACTTGGTTGTTTGAGTTCTGTATGTACATGGACATATTTAGAATATATATTTAGAACTGAAATTTCTAGGTGGTAGACTATACATATTTTCAACTTCATGAAAAATATGACAGTTATTTTTAAAATAAGAGTTTAACTAAACATGAGTAGATTTAATAGCTGGAATTAAGATGAAAAGCAAAAGTTTTAATATGCTCATTGAAATAAATTGGGTTCTTTCGCCAAGATACCTGAGGCCTTGTGTGCCATTTCTACCCATGCTATGACTGAAGGCTCACAAAGCTTTCAACAGGACCCTTTGTTTCCCATTATTCACTTTCCCATGGTTTTTGTTTTCAATTTCCTTAGATTGCCTCAATTTAGTGCTTTAATAAAACTCTACTAAGGGACAAGGTTATACTTTGTATCCTCCTTTATAAAAACCCAAGAAAAGCGTTGCAGTATTAAATAGTCTGAGTCTCCCACAGACTGCAACATAATGGGCACTTGTGCAACTATGCCAAGGCTATCCACACACAATGAACAGATTATGACAGGGCAGACGTCTCTGTTGGGGTGTCTCAGGAATCTACCTAGATCAGTGGTTTTTAACCTGTTGGTCGTGATCCCTTTGGGTTTGCATGTCAGATATCCTGCATATCAGACATTTATATTACAATTCATAATAGTGGAAACATTATAGTTATGAAGTAGCAACAAAATAATTTGTGGTTGGGGTGTCACCATAACACTAGGAACTTTATTAAGGGGTCGCAGCATTAGGAAGGCTGCGAACCACTGCTCTTGATAATCACTGAGATCACTGCTCATGGGAGACCAGTGTGGGGCAGCAGAGTCAGCAGGTGTGTGGCCCCTCCCCCAAGATACTCTGACTATAGATGTGGACAGTAGAATCTCTTCAAAAGTAAAAGGGCACAACTTGAGGTTTTCAGTTTATGATGATGAGATTTTGATTACATTTGGAGGGGGGATGATAGAACTACCATATCTGTGGAATCAACTTATAATCTGCAGGTAAAGTCAATCACCACACAGAGGCAATGTTTGTGAATTATGGTTAGTTAGTGGTGTGGTTTCTGGGGCTACACTAGTGACATATCAATGATGTTGATAAAAAAACTCTAATTAAAAACAACTTAGGGGAGGAAATTGCTTATTTTAGATTAATATTAGATTAATTAATAAAGATATACAGTTGGTCACTTAAGAAATCCAGAGCTGGAACTCAAGCAGGAATTTTAAGCACAAAGCAAGGTGGAATGGTGCTTGGTGACTTGGTTATAGACCCATACTTAGCTAGCCTTCTTACATAGCCCAGGACAACCTGCATAGGAAAGGGTGCTGCCCACAGAGAGCTGGGGAGAAAATTTTTGGCTGGTATGCCTATAAACCAATCTGATCTTAGTAATTATTCAATTGAGATTATCTTCTCATGGAACTCTAGACTGTGACAAGTTGACAGTTAATGCTAGCCAGGTCAGAGACTGTCTTCATTATAAATTGTATCTATATAAGAAACACAAAACAACCTTTGTAGATTGTCCAACTTGTTTGTTCAGCAGAAAAACGTTGGCATTACTGACTTGATTATGGTAATACTGACCCGAGCACATATAAAAGGGGAAAACATACAATGACACCTACCTTTAGTAGATGCCATCCTCAATGGAAAAGCAAACTCACCACCTTGCTTTTTTGTATTTTGTATAAGATGTATAGTGAAGGTGAGCACATTCAGAAAGTATAGCTAGCTTGCATTTGTTAAACCATTTAGGAAATGAAAACCTTGCCATTCTTATATATCAAGAATGCATAAATGTGTATAGAGTAATCCCTGAGCAGTTGTATTTCACCAGAGTGGAAAAAAAATCAAAAGATAATGGTTTCTTTGGATATAGCACCTCTATCAAAGAGGACGAGATGGGAAATCGGTCTTTACCTTGCAGCTGAATGTACAGGATAGAAATATTCAGCCTTGAGAAGTTATGGAATATCATAAGGAAAGGTGAGGCATCTGTAACATTTCAATTCAGTGGCTCTCAAGAGGGGACACACACATAATAGGCAAGAACACATAGCCTGTAAGCTGCATGCCCCTCCCCTTTATTTCAGCCATGAACCAAATGGAATGAGGCTATTGTAATACTTTTGAGAAGATCAAATCTCGAATAAGAGCGCCCTAATATCTCAGGATAAATAATCATGGCATTTAAGGATGGTGTCCCTGGGCTTCTGGCTAGCATGGTCAATCATCTTGGAGACTCAGAAACAAAATTACAAAACCATAAAATATTTTTCAACAAGCAATAAGAGAAAATCAAAATATACACCTGACCCGTTTAAGCCTAACCTTTACTTCCAGAACACCATATATCATTCCAAGCAACAGAAAGGAATGGCTATAGACCTGTGTGGTTCATCATGGTGTTATGTATTCCTTGTTGCAATTATTCTTATCCTTGGCTCATGGTGAAATGAGTTCTGAAAAATTATTTAGACCATTTCAATCCTCCCTGGATTTTTGTGTCACTGTAAGGGTAGTTCATTTATTCATTCAATTACCAAGAACATCAAGAGGGACATGTCAGATGGGTGACATGCTGAGCTGAGACTACTATATGCACTAAGATGTGTAAAATAAGGTGCTTGCTTTAAAAGGTTTTATAGCACGTTGAGGGTAGACAGACATGATTATAGTGGAAATAAGTGGTTTTAAGAAGCCATGATATTGCTGTGGTTTAGATAGGGTGATGTATATATAATCACAGAAGGGGCTAGAGCAAGGTCTGTGTAGAGTAAGTCAATTTGAGCATGAGCTACCACTGGGCCTAGACACTGGACTGTTCCTATATATTGCTGCTCTGTGGTGAGCGAAGATAAACAAATATGCTTTTCCATATTATAAGCAAGTGCAGTTGGAAGATTCCTAAGGGACAAAAATAATTATACATGATATTCAGTGCTAAACATATTTGTTTTTCATATCCTTGTCCAATAACCAGATCCTGTAACTTATGGAAATAAACTCATTGCTGATCAATATAATCTGTAATAATGGAAAAGTACCAAGTAGTGTTTGCCACCAGATTAGGAGACACATGGAAGTACTTTGGATGAAGTACATTTGCTCAATGGCAAGTCATTTTAAATCATTTTAAAACTGAAAATGAACAGGCTTATCAGAGAAGATAAAAGCTGGCATGAATTGAAAAAAAATGTTTGTGTGTATGTCTAAATTTGAGAGCTACAAGGTAGGGCTTAGAGCCCTGGTATCAGGGGAGAACAGTTTAAGACATGGCACCCATGGAAGTGCTGGGTAAAAGTACTGCTCTCTGTGAAGGCAGATTTAATGATCTGTATCATTATTTATTGATAAGCCATCTGACTCCTGACCAAGCATGCCCAGCACTTTGGTGACAGAACACTGGCGATGGAATTTGGTAGTTACGTTTTGTCATTGATTTTTGCTTTGAAATTCTCTTTAATTTGCCCAGCATACACAAGTGTTGAGAACAAATGTAAAAGACTGTTTATGTAAAAACAGTGGTGTTGTATATATTCACTTAGAGGGCAGGGTGGTGCAGAATTCAGAGGACAGGAAACCGTAGGGACCCGATTTTCTTAGGGCAGGTGACAGGTAAGCAAAGCTGCCAAGGGGGTTTAGAGTTTAGCTTGGAGGAGGAAAGGGGCAAAAAGGTTTGGGCTTGAAGAGAAGCCCTGAGAAGAAAGCAAGAGGGCAGGAATAAGGCTTTGGAGTATGAGATATGTAAAGATGGGCAAGTGAGCTTGGACTCTGCTAGCCCAACTCAGAATGCCTGAATCTAAGGTGAGGTCGCTCAGACCAGCTCCAGGAATTTCTTTATAAAGGCAAAAGTGGGAAGTGGGAGCTGTTTTTGTTTTTCCAGCCCTCATAGTCACAAGGGGGTTGTTGAATAGTGTGCAGGCTGTGTGAACCACATGGTTCACTGAAGGGCAGGTAGAAGTCATTAGCACGGGGCAATTCACTTACTTTTCTAGGCTCAATTTCTCCACTCGAAGTGCAAGACTCTAGAGGCCATAACCCCAATAAGATGCACAGTTGATGTTTTAGAGACAAAATCCCACTGGAGTACCACATAAGGCTGTGGCCCCTCGGTGACACCTGCTTCTAGTCAGAACATCCTGGATCAATATTTTATCACAGCTTGTCATAAATATTCCATGAAACAAAACCCAGGAAGTAATACTGGATTTGGATAATTTTTCTAGCCTCGAAGTTACAGCACTGATTTTCATTTTCAAAGCGTCTAATCCAGTTCTTAATTATTCATGAGGAGGGGATGGGACTGAGATCATATTTAACACAAGTGCTGTATCGGTGGAAAGAGACACAGCTAAATAGTGGGAACACGCTAAGGGCAAGGGAAACCAGGCAACCCTGCATAGGTGACACACGATGAAAGCCTGTTTAATGGGAGAATCTTGATTAGAAGACCCCTCTAGACATAGCTACTGTGGGAATGGTCTTGCTTATTCTGCCTCTATTCGCACATGACTGCTTGGGTTTTGGGAAAATTGTTAATTAGGTTGAGTTCTAGGTCTGGAATTTTCCTGTCCTTCCTCAGTTGAGGCTGACTCACCCCATTCTACACAGTCCTTTGTCTGTGGGTGCTCACAAAGCTTGCGGAGCTTCAGGTAGTCCGTCTTGAGGGAATAGTGCTCAGCATATGCCTTGACACTTTTGAACAACCCCTGTCATAGTTCTTAGCTTAGAATTCATATGTTTAGACAGAATAAAATGTCAAGATCTCCAGATTCTAATTCATGGGATTAGGGTGAGTTCCTCTGGAAATGTCATGATACCCATCCCTTGTCACTCGGGGATAAATGGATGTCACTTGAAATTCATGTTCTGGGGCCATCCCAATCAACAAAACACAGAGACAGGGCATAGGTATGCAATATAAAACCTCTGCAAAATCTTTGTGCCCGGGTACGTGTGCGTGCACATCTGTGTGTATGTGTTCACATGTGCATGTCTATGGAGGTGAGAGGTGGGTGCTGGGCTTCTTCCTTTACCACTCTCCAAGTGATTTATACATTTATTTATTAATTTGAGAGAGGGAAGAAGGAGGGCAGGAAGAAAAGACAGAGAGAGAGAGGAGAGAGAGAGAGAGAGAGAGAGAGAGAGAGAGAGAGAAAGATTCTCTGATTCTCTCTGAACTGGAGCTCATAGATTCAGCTAGTCTGACTGGCCAACCTGTCCAAGGGGCGCTCCTTAGCTCCACTTCCCAGAGCTGGGATGATAGGCACACACCACATGCAGGGTTTTCCTCAGGTGCTAAGGACCCAGACTTAGGTTGTTGTGCTTGCACTGCCAATGCCTTGCCAAGTGAGCATTCCCCTTGCTTGCTTTCACAGTCTTATGTGGGAATTTCTGCTTTACAGGAAAGAGTTTTAGACAGGTCTATCTTGTGTATGTTCAGTCATTTATCCATTCGGAAAGAAATTGATTGAGCTCCTGTTCTTGAGGTACCTGTGAGATATGGGAGCTGGAGAGTGAATAGCACAGCCTCTGCACTCTGAGAGCTGGGAAGCTGATATTCGCTGAATCGCAGTTGTAGTAAGTGCTTGAAGATGCATCATGAGAGCTGGGTTTCCCTTCCAAGTTTAGGTGGAGAAGAACAAAATGTAGAGTTGCTAAGAACTCAACCAGATTCTCTAAGTGTATTATTCTTATTTACAGCAACCATTTACCAGAAGTGAGGAGGGGACTCCAGAACATTCCATAATGCAGAACTCAATGCCGTCCGCTACTAGCATCCTATAACCACTCAACAAGTGAGAGGTATGGCGCCCTATTGTCCTTAAATCATCCAGGGCTTCCAGACGACCAATATCCCTGGGAGACTGTTTACTACCCTGGAGGATATTTTTATTTTGGGTTTGTTTTCCAGCTGCTCTGAGAGAGGAGCTTTCTCTGGGGTCATTGGCTAAATTTACCAGTTGGGGCCCTGCTTTCTAGTTGTCCCACTTCGTGTGCCTGTCACTTAGGAGTACTGAAATGATGCGAACAAGTCAACTTCCATCTTACATATTCTAAGTCACTGTGACTTGTCGACATTCTCCCAGTCGTCAGGGTGGCAACTCTGAACCATTCCCAAGTCAGAATAGCCCACTGCATGAGAGTGACTAAAGAAGACCAGGGAACTCGCCGGAAGCTTGTGGGGCCAAGAGGAGCCTCTTGTTGGAGCTTGGAAACAAACTACCTCAGAAGGGATGTCCACACCTGGGTCACTTCACAGATAGCTGCCTAATTTGCTTCTTGACTCTCCCTGATCCTGCCCCAGACAGGATCTTTTGCCTGCCTGGAAACAGATGTAGAGTGCGGGGTCAGGTTTAACCATGGGACAAACTGAGCTCAGAGAATTCCAGCAGACACTTCGGTGCACTGAAACAGAACAATCTAGGGGCAAACATTCATTACTGTACACACACACACACACACACACACACACACACACACACACAGTGAAGTTACCTAATTGAATCTAAAATGTAAGTGCATTAGTGTTTCAAAGGACCTGGCAATCTTGATAAGAAAAGCTAATGAGATGCCCTTTCCAGGGCTGGTCACACAATAGTCCGAGTGACAAGGACCCCTATCAAGAAATAAAGCAGAAGATAAATGAGATTTTTCTAATATCCATTTTACCCATTGTTTGCCAGTGTCGGACGGTACAGATTCTATTTATCATGGGGGAGAAGAGAGAGAGAGAGAGAGGATTTTTATAAAGAAAGCCTCAACTGCAGTCTGTATAAAAATCTTCAGCTTTAGGTAAATCTCTTCTGTCACCTGGTAGAAAACAAAGGCAAAGTTTAGGTGTGGGCTATGGGGGTAGGGAGAGGAGGATGCCCATTATATTACATTTTCTTTTACCTTAAGGACAAAATAATATGCAAGAAATTACCCCTTTCAAGACAGAAGAGAGATTGTTTCTGACTGTGGACTATAAGAGGTTGCGGTTTATGGCCCATTATTTATAGTATTTATAACCCATTAAATTGTAACTGTGTCAAAGGCTCTAGATGCAAATGGGGGTTATGAAATTGCCACTTAAGACTGGTGCAATTTAGACTCCTCCAAGGGTGCATTAAGATGGGGGAACAGTTGAGGCCGTGGCTCAGTTAGTAGAATGCTGGCTTATCCTGAAGAATCCCTAGGTCCCATGCACTGCACCATACTAAACGGAAAGGTGACAATCCCAACAATGGGGAGACAAAGCCAGGATGATCAGAAATTCAAGGTTATCTTTGGCTACATAGAGAATTTAAGTGTAGCCTGCGCTATGTGCTTTAACCAACAATAGCAACTAGAGAAGATGTAAGGTAAACAAGGATGCTTGCTTCCCGATCTAAAAGAAGTTTAGCTATTCTTATAAGGAAGATGTTCTGTTGTCATCTGTTGTAGAAGTGACTCAGTTGGGACCGCTAATGAAATCCTAGTCCTTATAATCCATCAGTTGTAGCATTCATTAATTGAGAGCATCAGACAAAAAAAAAAAAGATAAAGTATAAGCCAGGGGAACATTTAAAACTCTGGTTCAACTTTTAAAACATTTCACCCTTACAAGAATTGCCTCACATTTAGAAATCTGACTCTGTAAAAGGCTCATTCCCTTGGGATGTCTAGATGCTTCTATGTCCTCTCCCAGATCTGTTCAGTGTGACAGCAAGTGTTACCCTGTGATGGCTGAAGCTTTTAAAAGTATTTTACATTTCAAGAGAACTTGCCTAGCTGCAGAACTCAAAGGGCTGTGCCAAGTCTCTCAGCAACTGCGGTTTGCCAGGGATACAGATGAGGAATGTCCTTGTTTCCCGAGAAGAGGCTGACTGAGAGGCAGCCCATGTGGAATGACAGCGCCAGGGTCAGATGGCAGGCCAGGATTCTACAGCTCAACATACACTTCTCCAAATGCTTCCTGTGCCATCCATGGAGGGGGTGGGGCAGTAGGAAAGGACGGTGATTTTGACCCAACGTTAATTTACTTCTGGAAACTTATACTATTCTTATTGCTATTTTAGAAAGAAGCATGCATTTAAAAAATAAAGTGCTGCCTCTCCAAATTTCTTACATGTTTTCATATTATTAGTGCACTGTGACATTGTGGAAATAAGTAAAGGAGGGAGGGGTGGCAGGCAGCTTCAGGGCTGCCTTCCTCTTACGGATTTTCTGTTTCAAAAGAGCCAAAGAACACGCACAAAGGATTCATTTGCATTTCAATAAACATTCTCTCTGTCTAGTTGTTTCATTTTCCCACTTGCTCCCTGCTAGAAAGACATCTTCGGTCTGGTTATGACATCCGTGCTTAATGCAAGCTGCCGCTCAGACAACACAGTGTCTGTTGGGTACTGTGAATTTCCAAGTAGCCAGTTTGGCTTTGAGACTTAGAAAAAAAATGATTGGCAGAGTTAAATGGTTGGTAAAAGTTGCCTGAAGTCCATTTGCTCCACCAGTATCATGAGAACACTACTGGGCAATACTCAAATTAGAAGAGAAAGAATTTGCCTCAGATAACAGCTGGGGAAGAACTGGAGAAGGAATGCAGAGTGCTTGCCCTGTGTGAATGAAGTCCCGAGTTCAGTCCCCAGCACCCCTTGAACTAGGTGCTAGAGTGATACTTTGTGTTTTAATAAATAATGCTTGCCGAAGATCAGAGTGCAACACTAAGTCACTAGAGGTCAGAGAATGATGGCACACATCTTTAATCCCAGGGTCGAGGCCACTCTGGGCTACATGGGGTTGAATCTGTCGAAAGAGAGAACTAGAACTAACACAAAAGTGATGCCAGCACTCAAGAGGTGGAGACAGGAGTGAAAAGGCTGGTCAGAGAGAGGTATATAAGGAGGAGACAAGACAGACTCAAGGAGTCTAAGGATTGGTGGAGACATAGTGCAATCCAGGCAGTCCTAGGATAGCCCCTTCAGTCTGAGCATTGGTAGAGGTAGTGGCTTACTGCTCTGCTTCCCCGATCTTCAGCTTTAACCCCTACATTTGACTCTGGGTTTGGATTAATTAAGACCATTTAGAATTCATGCTACAAGGTACGGTATGCATACCTGTAACCTCAGCCCTTAGGAAGCAGAGACAAAAGACTAGTCCTGCTACCTCCCAGGCTCTATAGTCATATGAGGCCAGGCTGGGATACGTGAGACCTAATCATAAAATAGGATAAAAAAATATATAAACAGAAAATTTAGCAATCATTGGGCACTCAAAAATATCCTGGCAATTCAAGAGAGCCACATTTTGTGCTCTTTTGCCTTTGTGTAGCAGGCTTCCTGATGTTCTAAAATTTCCTTGCAGGATAGTGTTGACTGAAAACTGAATGAATTAGCAAATCAGTGAACCAAACAATTATTGGCCATGTACCATTAAGTCATTTGTCACTACTCAGAATCATAAGTTAAGACAGTGTCTTAGAGTTTCTACTGTTGGAACAAAACACTACAACCAAAAGGAAGTTGGGGAGAAGAGGGTTTATTTGGCTATACTTCCAGATCATAGTCCATCACTGAAGGAAGCCAGGACAGGAACTCAAGCAGGGCAGAAACCTTGAGGCAGGAGCTGATGCAGAGGTCACAGAGGTGTGTTGCTTACTTGCTTGCTCCCTATGGCTTGCTCAACTTGCTTCCTCCTCCTCCTCCTCTCCTTTTCTTTTTTTCTTTGTGCAATCTTGGGTGTCCTAGAACTAGCTAGCCCTATAGACCAGGCTGGACTCAAACTTAGAGATTTGCCTACTTGTGCCTCCCAACTGTTGGGATTAAAAGTGTGCACCACTACTGCCTGGCTCAGCCTACCCTCTTGTAGAATCTAGGACCACCAGCCCAGGGATGTTTCCCCCTACAATGGGCTGGGCCCTCTCCCACCAATCACTAATTAAGAAATTGCCTTACAGTGGGGTCTTATGGAGACATATTCTCAATTGTAGTTCCCTCCTTTCCGATAACTCTAGCTTGTTTCAAGTTAACATAAGACTAGCCAGCACAGCTAGTGACCGCCTCATAAAGAGTTTTACAATTCAACTTGGAAGAATATTAAACTATTAAAATAGAGTGAGCAAAGTTCTATAATAACAGAAAATCCAGGTGTGTCAGGAGAAAAGAGAGAGATACTTAATACAGTATGGGGGTAATCTATATGAATTAAACATTTAAAAATGTTTATTTGTGTGTGTGTGTGTGTGTGTTTGCGTGCACACACACGCGCACACTCACGTACCTGCATTTTACAATGGGCATGTGGAAGTAAGACAACAACGTGTAGCTGTCGGTTTTGTCATTGTCCCTTGAAGGTTCTGCAAATTGAGCTCAGGCTGTCAGTTTTGCCACACACTCAGGTGAATTCTGATATTCATTTTAATCCATTTTAATCTAAAACCGATTATGGGTTTAAGGAAAGTGTATTGAAGTTGAGATCAATGAGAAATCTGTCTTCAGATTTCTTTTGCCCTGTACCCGTAGCATGTTCTAAATGCTGCATGTCTGGACATGTGATACATAACTTAATTCCTATGTACACATGACAAAGTAGTCCACGATTTCCACACTACAGATAAAGAAGCCAAGTTGGCCTTGCCTGAGGGCTCATTAGAAAATGCAGTTATGCATGTAAACCTTGATTTGTCAGTGTATGAAGTTCTCATTTTCTCCACTACCACCTGCTGCTGTCCAAACAAAAATACAGCCACTGTTGTGGGTACGTTCCGACTGCAGGAGAGTGCTGACATTTTATATTTCTCTGGAATGGTCGGTAAGGTGTGAAAAGGACTGCAGTATCACAACACTGCAACAGTGTAGTGCTTGCTCCGTTCAGATATTCTAAAATGTTTCTCTTTCCTTAAAGGGAGTGATACCATATTCCTAGGATTGAATTGTAACTAACCAGATTCTCTTTGCTATTCAAAACCAAGCAGATGGGATAGGAAGTACAGAGGAAAAGGATGGTTGGCGGATGGGCAACTCATTTCTATAGTGGAGCCAGTGTGCTTGTGGGATGAAGCAGTGATAGATAGAAGGCAAATGAAGCCAAGCATTCTGCAATATTCTGTCATTTAAATGGCTCCCCTGCCCCCTCTGAAAATAACACAAGAATGGTCACTAGATCCAGATTTACACATTAAATTTATTTTAAAATGTATAAATCCAGCAAATATTGGTTGTCTACTATGCTAGTCATAGGAACTCAAAGGTTCATAAAATGTCTCCTGTCTGTAAAAACTTCAAAATTTCAGAGTTGGAGCACTGAGTAAAAATGAGTCATGCTGCTTTCAAAGAAGACAGAGATTTCTCTGAAAATATCAGGAAGAAACCCACGTCTCACCTTGTAGGTGAGGAAGAGGATAGTAATTGGGGAAGTTCATCAGAGGGGAACAACAATTGAAGAAGTCTTGATGCATAAGTCAGGAGTGTGAGTAGGGAAGGAAGCAGCACTTGGAAGGTGTCCCAGGCGAAGAATCTAACCGGGCAGCTAAATGGGGATGAACATGACATTTTCTCTGAATTGCAAACCTGAAGGAGCTGAGCAACAACCTGCTTTGATATTCAAAGAAAAATCTTAAGCCCCTTAGTGCAGTCTGGTTTAATCTACATAGGAAAATGATTTGTCATGATTAATAGTACCATAAGCTATAAGCTGACAATATTAGATACAAAATACTTAAGACACTTAGTGTCTTCCAGTACATAAAGTAAGTTTTGCCTCGAGTATGCCAATCATTCAATTCACAATTGTACATTCACCTAGGATACATTTAGATTGTTTCCTATGACAATAAAGTAGTGGCCTTGGTCCTCTAGTAAAAGCTCTCTTCTGGGGCTTTCAAAACAAAGAGAAGAACAGAATGAGGCTTAATCTTAAAGAAGAAACGCTAAATCAACATGCCAGTTCATACTCCTGTTGGTGATTAAACAAGCATTGTCACTGATGGCGGATCTACAAAAATTGTTTGTTGACTTTTATAATTTTTATAATTTCCATTTTGCAAGTCAGGATGAGGCTGAAATTTTGACAGAAAGTAATGTTTAATTTCAATCTGCTTAGGAGCCGGATGTTCATGGGTTTAGAGAGATCTGCATTTTGGAGCAAAGCTGGTCCTGTGTCAGTACTCTTTGACTGGCCATGACAGAAATACCTGTGATCTTGCCTGGTAGCCTTATACACTGCTAACAGCAGCTTGTTTGGTAATCATACATTTCCAGACCTTTACGCTAACCATAAGGTGCCATCCAGAATGATTTAGGTGGTATAATGGTTAGTTTCCATGTGGTGCTTTGAAGGTTTATTTTCTGTGAGTAACTCAGAAAATCTAGAACTTGTTCAGGACAGCCATAGCTTTCTGGTAGATGATACAGCAACTAGTGCATAGCTCTGAATGCCTATGATACTATAGTATGGCCATTATCATCATTCTTGAATAAATGAACAAATGGGAGGATAGATAAAACAATAGATGAATGGATAGATGGATGAATGATGGGAGAATGGATGGGTAGATGGGTGAATGGATGGATAGGTGGATGGATGGATGGATGGATGATAGGAGAATGGATGGGTAGATGGGTGAATGGATGGATAGGTGGATGGATGGATGGATGGATCGGTGGGTGGAGGATGAATAGATGGATGGATGGGTGAATGGATGGATGGATGGATGGATAGATGGGCAAATGGGTGAATAGATGGATAGGTGGGTGGATTGATGGATAAATTAATGAGTGAGTAAATTTAGGTAGAAATTCATTAAGGAATGGATGGCCTGCTGGTAATTAGTTACTGGTTTGAAGACTACTCAAGCAGAGCTTTGGACACATAGTCAAAAATGGTGTATGCATTTCTATATGCCTGAGTCCTTAAAGAATTTTTTTGTTTGAGACAGGATCTTATTACTCTATCTCAGGCAAGCTTGGAACTCAAGATCCTCCTGCCCTTAGCCTCCTTGGTGCAGAGATTATAAGAATGTGTCACCATGGACATTCTTTAGGAGCTAGGAATGTGAATAACCTTCATATAATGCATTAACCTTTATAAACAGGCAATTTAGTCGTTGTTTTAGTCTAAAGATGCTGTCAACATTGCTTACCATATTTCAAGCACAAGCATGCTGTTCTGCCCATGCTGGTGCCTTTAATTAAATTACTCGGGATTCCTTTTATAGTGAAAGCCTTATCAGCCACACTAAAGGGGAAACCAAACAAAATATTTTTTTTTCTGATTGTTCTTTTCTTTGTAAAGAAGTACAAATTTTAAACTATTATTGAACATTATATATGATGCTTATTTTTAAGACCCTCTAAACTTCTACTTAACCCTCATTCAGATGTGGAATTGCAAGGAGAAATTTCATGGTGCCAAGGACGAAACAAATGCAATGATGCACTATTCAGGGTAGTGTGAGGGGAGCAGAGGGTATGCTGTGTTCAAATAATTGATAGCCAGTTAAGTAAAAGGTGAGGGTGTTTTCCAGATGGGCACTAGAGCCCTTCTTCCATTCAGAATGAGCAGTTAGCTCTGACTCTGTTAGCTGAGCACTTGTAGTTAGAAGCTGATGTGATGATTCATCAGAGTTCTGATTTCTATAGCGATAAAGGAGACAGGGCAGTATAGGGAAATCGTACTAGTTTGGGGTCTGGAATATGTTCTGAGATAGGACATTAGTCCTAGTGCTGTGACAGGATTGTCTCAGTAAGTGTATCTATACTCAGTGGGCTGGGACACTGGGACGTATTTTGCAGGTGAAGAACAAATTCCTATAGGATGTAGACTGTTAAATATTTAAGAATTTTACTCCTTTGGAAGTGTTGATCATACATGCAGTATGGTGGGGAAAATCATCTAATGTAAGTCAACTACTGATGAACTGTGTGACAGCCATCTTTTCTGAGCCCTGGTTCCTAATTTATGCAAACTTGTGTTCTCTAAACACCTTTCAGTTTAAAACTCTTAGGCTGATGACTTCTTTCATATACTCTATTTATATACACTGGGAAGTTATAGATTTTAAAACTCATATCCTAATTAGAAAGCAATGCTCACTTATTTATCCTACCATCTTATAGTGACATCCACAAATGGTTCATAATTCTGCTTCTAGAATTTGGCAGTCTATGCCCCTTCACAATGCCTTACAGACTGTCTTCACATGGAAGATTGTTTTTGATAGGAGAAATACTTACATGGTGAATTACTGACCCCAAGACATTAAGGAAAAGACTATAACCCATGAGGACTTCCATTTTCTCAGACATTAGAAAGAAACAGACTATTGAGAATGTATGGGATTATTATGGCTAGTTGACTCGAGTATGACTTTGTATTTGTTTCTGGATATGGTCAGTGAGAAAGAGGAAGCCATATATTTCCATACAATTCTTCCAACTTAAATTGCCCAGTACACTAACTCTCAGTCGTCATGCAGTTGCTCACAGACTTCCTCTGAGATGACACATTCTGCTCTAGCACTGGGCTATTAACACAACAGAAATTTGGAATCTAATTTCATCGCTGAACTCAAGCCTACTTTTAACAAGTCGAAAGAAAAATGTTAATATATGCAGCAGAAAGTATTTTTAAATAAATATCTGTCATCTACAGTTAAATCTCTGCTTCCTTGGTGTTAATTATGCCACAATCATAAGAGAATAGAGAGGAAGGTATTTATTGCAGGTTGAAAAGCCAAATATTAACTCTACTACAAAGTAAGGCAAGTGAAGTAGCAATTATATATTGTTTTGATCCTGCAGTAAATGCTTTAAAACAGATATTTTATTGTGCATCTATTATTGATCAGAGGGGAAAGCGTCAAATAACATTTTTAACTAATTGACCATTAAAATGATATTTTGGAAATGCAAAAAAATTCATTCTTTTAGATTCTTTGATGCATTTCTTCTATGAAAAAGTTTCTTACCCACTAGAATTTCCATGATAATTATCACATACATATTTGTTTATGTTCTCAACTGGTTCCAGAGATGAAGGAAATATTTTTACAAATAGAATAATGACTCCTAAGAACATGCCAGTCATTTGAAATTATAATAATTAGCGTCTAGGTACAGTGGGGCATACCTGTAATGCCAGCACTTGGGAAGGAGGGGAATTTAAATTCAGGAATTTAAAGCCATCTTCAGTTGCACAGTGAGTTTGAGGCCAACTTGTTCTAGATGAGATTGTTCTCAAATCCCTTCACACACTGCTCCTCAGAAGAAAGAGATAATGTTATCAAAGTCACTATGCCAACCATGAAGAATAAGAAATTTGTGGAACATACTTGGGGTATTTGTTAAACAATTGAATGACCCTTCATCTTTGGATAAAATGTGCAATAATGACCAAAATTTTCCAAAGGTCATGTAGTGTCATTTCTTCATATGCCAACCTTTAGTTTTACTAGTTGACAATTGAATATACTTACACTTCATGATAAGACTTTTGAGGAGCAGTCACAGAAAGAGACTTTCCATGTACCCATGATGTGCTACATTTATTCACTGTATGTACACAGCCTTTTTGCCTAAAGATAACACGTGGTTCTTAAAGATAGGCTACCCACTCAAAGTTATGGTGAGATGTGGTGGCACAAACCTCTAATCCTAACACTCAGGAGGGAAGTAGGACTCTGTGAGTTTTAAGTCTATCTGGTCTACATAGTGAGTTCCAGACCAGACCAACTAGTGGGACCCTGCATCAAAAATTAAATTAAATTGATGAAGCAAGTGAAACAAGTTCAAGGAGATGGCCCTACCCTATGATGGAGCATGACTCCAGTATTGGCTAGAAGATCGGAAGAAACATGGCTAGACCCAAATGGATGCTAGAGACTTTCAAACAAAAAGGGAACCATCCATGAATATGTTTGAGAATGGAACTTTATAAAAAATATTTTTAGCAAGATCTTAAATGATTTTAGTCATTAACATGTACTTTTTTCTTTTAATTTGAAGAATAATAAATCACCTAAAGAGCTACTTCTCCAAGCAGCAAGTGAATACATAATTTGTTAATGATTTTGGAAAATGGAGAAGGTACTATGTGTAGAATGTTTTTCCAACCCTTTAGTCTTAAGTTAGCTCTGCCACTTGCTTCTCAAATGTATGACCACTTTGTCTGCAAGCCTGAAGAGGGCAAAAGAAGATGGATCCCCAGGAACTGGAGTTACAGATGGTTATGAGCCACTGTGTAGGTGCTGGGAACCCAGAACAGGTTCTCTGCAAGGGCAGCCAGTGTGCTTAACTGCTAAGTTATTTCTTTAGGCCCCCAAATGAAACATTTTAGTTACATAAAACTGAAAACCATTTTCTGTGGAATAGAAAAGGCCTCAAAAAATTAAATGGAAAAATGATTTTTAAAAATAAGTTTAAAAGCCCCCAATTAATGCAATGAAATTATTATCCTTGACCTAAGAGCAAGTGTAAGGCAGTGTCAATAGAACCATTGGGTTTACATATAAGAAAACAGAAACAAACACACTAAGGGCACTGAGCCAGCCAAGGACAAATAAAACCACACTGAAGCTATTGCCTAGACCTGGTGCTGATGAACATGGAGGGACCTGGGAGGTAATTGGATAGTCTTTTGCTATCTAATGGCAAACTGAAAAACCTATCTGGTTTGAAGCAATTTGGAGCTGTCCGTCTATGTTTGAAAGTGTTTTGTATGTTCTCAGAAGCAGAGCAAGATGACAGCTCCTAAGAGCATGCATCTGTAGACACACTAGTTTCAAATGCTCTTCAAATATCACACCCTCATAGGAGGGCAAAGAAACCAGACGAGGGATGGTGGTGCCTGGCTTTGGTATAGACAATGAAAAGGGAAGACCTATTGAAAGAGTTGCTAACATCCTTAACCCAGTTCAAGTACCTGCAAGGTCCTTGTGCCTGAAAAAGACGAAGGAGTTAATTCCAAGTCTTATATTTATTTGAACACAATTCAGGGCCCACCATAACAAAATCACACATGGGAAGATTTTTCTAATCTCTGCTTCCAGGCTATTTCTCAGATATACAAACAATTCTCAAATTTCTATGGATAAACTCATGCAGCTATACAATGAGTTAGGTTCATATAAGTCTAAAAACTAGTTTCTAAGACAGTATCATGATGATGATAATTGTGACAATAACACCACAACTAATGTCAATGCTCATAAGAAAAGGTCTAGATTAAGAAAAGCACAGTACATCCAAATGAGGGACTATTATACAATCTTTATGCAGAATGTGGCATCTCTATATGTGCTAATAATGAATGAGCTGCAATGTGGGTTATTAAGTATAAAAATCAAACAAAGTACAAAAATATGTATCTTATAGTGATGTTGGTATGTGTGTGCCTGAACCTGTGTCTGCATATCATCATTATTTTGGAAAAAATATTCTACAGCCTTGATGAAAATAGTTGCCTCTAGAGACAGGACAAAAACTGGAAGAATGGGTCAAGAGGTCGGAAAAAAAATGCTTATTTTCTGCCCATTGTGCTTTACATTACTGTTTCATATTATCTAGTAGAGAAACAGAGCAATTTCTCAAAGAGAACATGGAAAATGAGCATACATGGAATTTCTAGAGTTCATGCTGACTAAGTGCTAATTGTCACAGAATTCTGGAAGATGAAGATGACATGGAAAACTAATTGATTAGCCTCATCTTGATGACTGATGACAGAACCCTTGTGCTCTCCCCTCTCATTTCCCAGGATGTCATGGTTATTTTTAGAACATCATACTTTCATCCTTTCAGGGGATAGTTAGAAGTGGAATTGCGTTCACACAATCTACGAGGTGAGCCTTCTAGAAATTCTTAATTCTGGGTGACTCAGGTGGGGGCCCCTTACAAAGCAAGGTGGGAGTATAAAATCCATCCTATCGCCCGTGCCTCTCAGCATCCATACGGGCAACTCTAACAGCATCTCTAAGTAGGAAGAAGGCACTATCTCCTTTGTTCCAGTGGGTGGAAATTTTCACTCATTATCGGTCTTGAGCAGAATCCAGGAATAATCTTCTTCCATTTTCATTTAGTTTTGAGACTATAGCCTGAACTATTGTGGCACCCAAAAGCAAAGATAGGAGGGTGGGAAGAAAGCTGTGTTGGAACAAAAGCAACAAATCGAAAGGCCACGTGCCTGGTTGGCGCAGAGAAGTTTACCGCCATCTCCTTCTCTTCTCATATTATGTTTGGTTAGCAGCTTCCCCTGATTCAAGTAAACTGAAACTCTAAAATGCACGGCTCAGTCATTCATTTGCCTGGAAGGGAGGCAGGTTCCCCACCCACTGCTTCTAGTTTATTCTGTATCGGAGGTTTGGCCAGAATTTGAAAACTTTGCTCAATATTTTCCCTACTTTTTTATATCCTATCTTACAGAGTATTAGTCTCACCTTTTTGGAAGGATTCCACCTATATTATGCTTAAACCTTTGGGGAGGACCTGAAAGTTAAGTGTGAATATTCTTCCAAAAAAAGACAAAGATGATGAGGGAGTCACCAAACACTCTGCTTACATACATCCCTGAAACCAACAGTTCCAAATTTTCTTCAAAATATACCTTTCTTCCAATGTTTTAGCATCTTAAGTAAGTATATGTAAGTGTATTGTCAAATTTTAAGCTATTTATCACCAGAATGCTTGGCACTGGAATGAATGTCATTTATCCTTGCTTTTGGAGAGCCTGTAGAATTTTTAAAGGGGACATTTTTAAGTGTCACAGCCTCTAATAATATCGTTGGAGTATGATTTTTGGGATGGAATGCTAAGAGTCCTGGTTAACTTTCTGTTGCTGTGATACCAACCAAAAGCACCATGACCAAACCCAACTTGGGGATGAAAGGGTTTAGTTAAGCTCACATGCCCCCATCATCACAGTCCATCATAAAGGGAAGTCCAGGCAGGAACTTAAGGCAGGAACCTGGAGGAAGGTACTGAAGCAGAGGTCACAGAAGAACACTGCTTACTGGATTGTTTCTCATGGTTTGCTCAGATTGCTTTTTTTATAGTGCCCAAGTCCATGAGACCATGGACAGCACTCCCCACAGTAGGCTAGACCCTCTCACGTCAATCATTAGTCTAGAAAATGTCTCCAAAGTCTTGCCTATAGACCAAATATTATAGAAGCATCTTCTCAATCTAGGTTCTTTCTTCCCCTATGACTTTCTAGTTTGTGTCAATTTGACACAAAACTAAACAGCACAATGAATGAGTTCTAAGCTCTTTGGATCAATTCAGTGTTTATATAAAGACTGTCAGGTCCAAAGGACAATTTCAAAATGCAGTCATATATTTTGATGAATGTTTTCTTTAGCCATCATTCGGCTTGCTAAAACTCACCAAGAATTTGGCTCTGTTTCTAATGAGAAAAGGTGTCTGTGCTAATTCAAAGTCTTCCACTTAGGGAAGAAAAAACAAGTTCCAAATGTCAGGCTGAACCTGAAAGTGATTACTCATAGGAATAAAACAAGATGAGTAGGTATTTGAATGAATGTTCACAGCTGTGGTTTTTTTTTTTATTAAAGACATTCAGTGAGGAAGTTTAATGCTGTAGCACAGTCACAAGTTGTAAGGTGTCTAACGTTGGCAGTTCCAAATTAGAGCTCCCTTGGCAACTGCCACTCTGTGACATCACATTTTATCTAATGAGGCATAAAAATGTACACTTTGTGAACTCCGCAGCTCCTTCATGAGTGTGAAGAGTGAGAGTTATGGGGAAAGTGGGAGCCATCTCTTTGAAGTCCCAGCTGGAATGTTCACCTATGCCTTGTCTACTTGCAGTTACGTTTTCCACAGTTTCACAGCCAGTAGCTCTAAGGCTTTGAAATGGCTATAACTGCTAGGCAGGTGGGAGCTAACTCACTCTGCCACCCCATCAAGCCCATCCCCAGGATCTGCCTTTCAACCCATAAGACCTTCCGATGTTATTAACAGGCTCTGGATTTGTCCCTGTTCAGATTTCATTCCTTTATGAAGCCTTGGTTTAATGACCACAGAAGACTTTGTAGCATTTAGTGACAACCTCCAGCCAAAGGTTTTGACTAGTCACTTGAGTCCTGTCACTATAATGAGGAAAGGTGTTCCTTGAGTTTGGCTTCTGACTCTTTATGGTTAGGGAACCAGTCACTTACTGATTAGAGACCCTTAGTGTGCTCCAGTCAAGATGGTGGGTATATCAGAATTATTTCCTACCCAGATGACACACTGTATCTGGTCTAATATTTAAGATAACCAAAAAAAAAGACAGTGTTAATAAGGACTGAGGATGCTTGGACCATCTTTACAATTGCTCAATGTTTTTCAGTAAGCTACCATGCATGTGTGTGTGGATACATCCTTACACTGAAGATGTGAACTGAACAAGCACAGATTACCCAATCTCTTTCTCCACACAGAATGACACAGATGGACTTATTAAGATCACAGGTCTGTGAGAAAGGAAAATGACTGAATTAGAAGAAGCATTTGGGAAAAGCAGGCAATGGGCTAGGAAAAAAGTAACAAACAAAAGCAGATGGAGAGTCTTGCTTGGCATAATATTCTTATTATTCTTTTATCATCTAATTTATGAAACAAGAGCACATTGAGTAATACAGTAAGTAGGATTCTTCAGGAATTTAGCTTAAAGAGCTAAAACTCTTTAAGGCATGAGACAACTAATAGGTTATTGTTTAACAGTCTTATGGAAGCCTAATTTTTCTTCTTCAGTTGTTCTTTGCAATGGTTTGCTTAAGCAAAGCCTAGTGACTAATAAGACATCATATACAGTGTCCAGATTCCTAAATCATGCCCCTCCAATTCATTTTCCAATATGATGACATGGGTCTTTCCATCATTCTCCCTGGGAACAGTTAACTTCAAACACCTGGTTTCTTTCACCAGCAAGAATGGTTATTCCTAAAGCATTCAAGTTTAAGTAATCCACTAAGAATGCAACTGAAGTAATAACGATGCTCAGTTTGTGTTGCAGAAGGCAGCATAGTAAGACAGTTATCCAAGATGATATAAAGAGAGTTTGAATTAAATTTAAGGAGGGAAAATTTAAAACAAAGAGGTTAAAAGTCAATTGGCATATTTTTCTAGGTATTCAAAATCTCTAACAATTTAAACCACATGTGACAATTTACTCAATCATTATGAAGACAGTACTCAGTAACAGCAGTGTCTTCTATAAGCTTAATTTTCTCCTAAGTCCTGGAGGGAAACTCTTAGTTTGGAGGTAACTTCAGAGCATAAGAAAAATGGATCTGGAAAGAAGACAGACAAGCCCAGTGCTTAGAAACTTTGGAAGCAGAAACCCAAAGCAGTGGCATTGGAGAAGTTGAGGCCACATCCTTCTAGAATCCAGGATCCAGCATTAATAGCTTCTCAGGGAAGACTGAGGTCTTAAACTCAACTGGATTTCAAGAGTGGGTTCTTCCTACATGCCGAGACCTAGAGTCCTTAGATTAGAAGGTGCATGTAATTTACAGTTAAGGAGCTTTCTGGAGATTCTTTCCTCTCAAAAGCAGTACATTTCTGGGCCACTGTTGGCCTGGAAATAAGGCAGTCTTCTTAGAAGGACTTTTGTGAGTCACTTCTAGGAAGTGAACTAGTCTGAAACTTCATTTTTAAACTCTGAAATGAAGATCATGCACTTCTGAAATTTGGGGAGGGGGCTGTGAGGCACACACAGAATGGATTGAGTAATGTGCAGTTGGCATATGGTAAGCACTCCAGTTTTTTCCCCTGTCTTCATTTCTTGTCATGGGAGCACATTGAAAATTATAATAATGAAATATTTGAGTTTTGACTGTGTCATGCAGTCTTCTGTTTTTTAAGAAATTAGATAAGAATAGGGCCACCATAAGTTCCTAAGTAATATGTCAAACACATTGAATATAGTGATAAACACACATGATGTATAAGAGTCTACTCTCATTGGACATATTTTCTTGCTGAAAATAAAAAAAGTTACATTTTTAAGAGATTATGTACAAAGTTTAATAAGTAGAAGCTGAAGTGTTTTGAGATCTCTGAAGTCCTCTATGAGGATTTATTTAAGTCAGGCAGGGTCTTATTAAGACCACATTGGTTCTTTGCTCCTCATACCTAGCCCTCTTTATTTTGGGTCAAGAGTCCTTAACTACTGAGATCATCAGCGACCAGATGGCAGGTAGTGACACTTCCATGAAGAACAGTCTGAGACAGAGTTTGGAATGCTCAGAAGTAGAACATAGGGTCATCAGGTGGGGTGGTTTGAAGAAGAATGATCCCCAAAGGCTCATACATTAAATGCGCAGTTACTAGGAAGTGGCACTATTTGAGAAGGATTAGGAGGTGTGGCCCTGTTGGAGGAAGTGTGTTCACTAGCAGTGGACTTTGAGGTTTCAAAAGCTCCCACTAGGCCCAGCTTTCTCTATGCATTTGAATCAGGACATGACTCTCAGCTAGTTCTCCAGCACCACTCCTGCCTGCCATCATGCTCCCTGCCATGATGAAAATGAACTAAGCCTCTGAAACTGTAAGCCAGCCCCAGTCAAACGTTTTCTCCTTTAAGAGTTGCAGTGGTCATGCTATCTCTTTACAGCAATAAGTAGTGACTAAGACATCAAGGTTCTTCCTTATTCTCTGCACCCAAGGGGCTTTTGACATCTTGCAATTTCTCTGACTGTTCTATCCCTGGACTGTCAACTTCCCAGGTCCACTGAGAACTCAAAGAAAGCAGTTCTGAGGCCATTCACACATTTAAGGCTGGCTGACAAGCCGTTAAAAATGTCATTGGCATGGGCATGGTACTAACTGAATTCAAATTATCTTCAGAGGGCCAAACACATGAAGATTCTTTTTAAGCCTTCTCTTTGGAAAGCATGCCATACTAGCTTTTCTCAGTGATGTGACTGATGGAGGCAACTTAAGGGAGGGAGGATTTATTTTGGGATTTCTTTGGGAAATCTAGTCCATCGTGGTGGAAGGAGATGAAAGTATACACTTGCAGTGGGTCCCATTTCTGTTGATGGTCCTCCAGTGATCTACATGTCCGTGAACCCTTATCTCTTAAAGGTTCCACAGCTTGCTATAAACAGCATCATCAGCTCAGATAACTGCCCTATGGGCAGGAGGGTGGGAAAATTCTAGATTTATTTAGAGGTTTTATGGGAAACCTCAGGGCCCAGAGATATGAAATTATACAGACTTGCTTAAACTGTGCACGCACACCTCCTTACAGGAATGAACTATGATATTACAAAGGGCTTCACTTAAGAGACCATCTGGATGTTTCTTATTGAGTACTGAGGATTGGTGTAGGAGGTCCTTCTGTATTTGTGTTGCTTTCATTGGTTAATAAAGAATCTGCTTTGGGACTCGTGATAGGGCAGAACTTAGGTAGGTGGGGAGACAGAACTGAATGCTGGGAAGAAGGGCAGACAGAGATCTGCCATGGAGCTGCCAGGTCAGACATGCTGAATCTTTCCCTGTAAGCCACCACCTCGTGGTGTTATACAGATTATTAGAAATGGGTTAAATCAAGATGTGAGAGTTAGCCAATAAGAGGCTAGACACAATGGGCCAGGCAGTGATTTAATTAATACAATTTCTGTGTGATTACTTCGTGTGTAAGCTAGCAGGGCGGCCAGGAAGAAAAGCAGGCCCTCTCTCACAACAGAGGATCTTAGATTATTCTGATATATGTATGATTCAGTCACAAGAGGCATTTGGCATTAGATTTTTTTAATTTTTTTAAATTTAATTTTAATGGGCCTGTGCATGCATGTATATGCATGTGTGTGTTTGTGTTTAGGTGTGTGTATGTGTATGTGTGTAGAGATGTGTATGTATGTGTGTATGTATGTGTATGTCTGTATATATGTATGTATGTAGCTCTGTGTGTGTGTGTGTGTGTGTGTGTGTGTTTGGAGGTGCATGTGTTTCTGTGTTTGTGTACATACAGAGGCTAAAGGCCATGTCAGGTGCCATTTTCTAGCACTTTCTGCCTTTTCTTTTAGGGCAGAGTCCATTATTGAATCTGAATTTCGTTCTTGGCTAGGCTGACTGGCCAGGGAGCTCCCAGGATCCGCCTCTCTCTGACCCCAATGCTGGAATTACAGGCACATGCAGCAATGCCTATTTTTTCTATTTGTGTGATGGAGATTCCTGTTCAAGTCTTCATACTCGAACAGCAAGCACTCCTACCCATGAAGCCATCTCCTCCGCCCTGGAAATAACTTGTTAAATGTCACTGGCCTAGAGTTTGGATTTGGGAGGACTCTCCAATGTGTTCTTAGTTTATAAAGCCAATAGCATGCCTGATTGGTAGGTTTCAAGGAATGCTGAAAACAAGGAACAAACGAAAATCCCAAAACATAAAAACCCCTTCTGAGTCCGGGATCATTTGGTATGTGGTCAGTAATGCTGACAGGGAAAAACACTCAATGTCTTAAGATCTCATTTTAAACAGGTAATTAAAGATTGATTTTTTTTAGGATTTGAGAATTCCAAAATTAATATGCAGAAGAAAGCATATTTTAATAAAGTGTCGATGAAATCCACCAAACAGAAAACACGCTGCATCCTTCCATCAGAGCCAGCCAGCTGGAGTTACTCTGTCTTGGCTCAATAATACAGGAACTTTTAAAAAGATTAAATTTCAACTTTATCCCTCTCCTCAAAACCCCACCAAAACCCCAAACCAAAACCTTGGAGAAGAGAGTTCTAGAAGATTTGTTTATTTGTAATTGTTTTCATCTGCCTTATGAAAACTTTGTCAGTTACTAGTGGGCTTCATGGGCGTGAAGCTGTTGATCATATTTAAGAAATGGGTGTGCTGTTAAGAGCAAGTGAAGCCCAGGTTGGCCTTATTCACTACCATAGATGAGTCTTATCTCATGTTCTCTGTGCCAACCGGCAATACAAGTTCTTTTCTAACATAAATACATGTGGAGGTCTTGACTATGAAAACCCTGGTAGCTATCCCCAAGGTCTTGGGAGATAGGGGGGATTTTACAGCCTAAACCTATGATGTGTATAAAGTAAATGAAACAGCTAATGTGTTCCTCAATTAGATTTGGGCACACAGGAAATTCAAGTTGAAAGGGAGTCTGATTGGCTTTTTACTTTGCCCAGAGTTGAAAACAAACCCCTAGATGCCATTCTCTTTCACCCCTAAGTGGTAGGTGAGACATAATGAACCACTGCTGTATAGTCCCTGGCATCGTGCTGGGTATGTCTCTTCTTCGCAGATAACTTGGTTCTTTCAGAATAGCAACCCAAAACAAAATATAGTTACATGAAAAATGATGCGACACAAGAACTTTTATAGTGGCAAAAAAAAAAAAATAAAGAGACTCGTGCTAGCCCAGGGAGACCTAAAACTCGTGAGTCTCTTCTGTCTCTTGGGAGCTGAGGTTGATGCACCTGCTGATGCTTTTGCATTTCTTCAATAAGGAATGGTATGAAACCTGAATGGAGAGCTTGGGCTAAGGACCAAAGGGCAAGGATGCTTTAGGGAAAGGAAAGGTGGCCCCTACAAGAATGCTTTCAAAACACTACCCATGATCAAGCATGGCTTTTCTATTTCAGCCCTGAGGCTAGTTCGTTAAGGGGGAGAACCCTGCTGTTTGGGTTTTCCTTCAATATTTGAAGTTCTGAAACTTCTCTTCATTCCCAGTTGATTCAGCCAAGCATGACACTTTTGCTGTACAAAAGTATAAGGATTTTTTTTTTTACTGTGATTCTGAGACACACAACGTTGCCTCTAGTGTAAAGTGAGATTAATATCAGCATCCACTAAAGTGCCTTATATGAGGTTGCTATGGGCACGCAGTACAGCCATAGTCTATGAGAGCTGCCCACAACATACATTTAGCAAATGTTGACAGCTATTGCTCCCACACTGTAGTCAAGATTGTCATGTTTGAATTGCCCTCCGTCACAAGATTTAGATAGTGGGAAAGGTGGATTTAAAACTATATTTTGGAGGAGGGATTTGTCTCCTATCAATACTTTCACCACAGACACAATTAGCTTAGTGAGAACTCTCCTGTTCTCACCACAATTTTAAATAGCTACTACTTCAGTTACCTGAGAACAAACCAGGGAAAGGTGTAAGGGAAAAGGAAGACACTACAGGGGCTTAGGGGATGTCTCAGAGTGCAAAGAGCTTGCTGTCATGTAAGTATGGTGATCTGAGTTTCATCCCCAGAATCCATGTACAAAGCCAGGCTTGGTGGCACATACCTGTAGTCTTTGCACTAGGGAAAGAGAGACGGGTATGCCTGGAGCTCCCTGGTCAGCTCTTCTTCCAGAATTTGTGCACATGCATGAACACATTCACATACCACATGTAAACACAAAACAATTTAAGATCAAAGTATTAAAATTGAGTTGGTTTAGTTCATTTCTCTCTTTCTTATACCGTATACTTTTAGTGAACTTGGGTGAATATCCCCACTGACTCAGGCTTGGCAATGCTGCTGGTGCAGGGCAGGGATGGAGCAGCTACGTGTGCTCATGTGACATCTTATTTTTATCATTAACAAAAGTGGCAGCAATAGTCCCTTTCTCTCTGCCATCTGCCTCGTTGTGTCTCCGGGAATCTGCTCTTTCTCCTCTCACTCCCTGGAGGAAGATGATTACCCGTGAATTATTTCAGCAGACAGAATTCTCTACAAAATCTCTCAGCCTAGGATGATTGTCTTCATTTATGAAATTCCAGGCAAACAGCTGAGAGTAGTCTGCTATATGCAGACTTCGGGATCTACTGGGATTGGAGTCTGCGTCCCCAGAGTTTTCAGCAGTCAACATATACAAGAGCAACAGGGCTAGGTTTCTGTGATGAAAACACGGCATGGCATTTACTTAGGTCATTTTTTTATAACCCATTCTTCACTGACTGACTAAATTACCAGGCACAATATGGACTAAGGTAGCCTGACTTGCCAGTTGGTTGCATTGAAGCCAGCATCATTTTGATTGTACAGATGCAGACCAAATCTTTAAAATCACTATGATCGTGCATTGCAAACATGACTATGACTGCTTAATATGGCTCTTACGTGCTGGAAGGTATAGTTTGATGATGTTGGAGCACCTCTGGCTGGGGGCGGCATAAACTCTTATGAAGCAGATTTCAGTATGGATTGCAGGAATTTGTACAACGGTCACTGAATGGAAGAGATGATAAGAAGGAACCCAAGGACATGGAGACAAGGAGCTGCTGCTGCCCTTGGGAATTTTCTTTCCACTCCACACTGCCTTGTACATCCTGTTCTTTCTCTCCCCAAGCCACAGAGTAAGCAAAGAAATCATAGATTGACAGTCAATGGAAATACCGAGACGAGCACAGGTGTTGGTCTGGGGGATCGTGGAGAGCCCAAATTGTCAGAAGGTTCTCCTCTCTACAAAAGGTCTACACTCTGCACCCCAAGGCTTCAAGTTGGTCTCACCAGCTCAAGTGGGTAGATCACACCCATGTTCATTTACATCTACATCTCAAACTCCTGAGAAGTATTTTTTATCTAAGAAATCCTCTCTTGACTTTGGAACACTCGGTCTTAAATGGGATGTATTCACCAAACTCCTCCTCTTGGGGCCCAGCAAGCTATGCTGAAGAGGAGATGGCAAGATTGTGAGAGTCAGAGGGGATGGATGACAGCAACAAAAGACACATAAGACTGCTACCCACATGCGCTCACATAGACTGGGGCAGCATGCACAGGGCCTGCACAGGTCCAAGCCAGATGAGGTCCCAGCACTGAGAGGTGGAAATGTATACAGGTGTCCATCCTTAACTAATAATCTATCTCCAACTGACAACTTCTTGCAAAGGAAAAGTTCCTTTTCTTCAATGGAGTTTCACTGGGTGTATGAACCACACTTAAGGGGAGGCCATAGGCCAGCAATAGATGGCCAACACAAAACAAACACAAGGGTGTTTTTGTAGAATTTTTTGTCTCATATTGTTTCGTTTGGGCATATGTTAATATAGTACTGGTTTTTTTTTTTTTTTGCTTGTATATTATGACTTCTGATTTTTTGTTTTTATAGAGTGAGTATGTGTGTGTGGTCTGTGTGCATATGCATTTGTTATCCCTTTTCTTTTTAGCTTCTCTTTTATTTGTAAATAAATACGTTTATTTATTATTATTAATAAAATTGAGTTTTATGTTTTTATTTGCCTGTTTTCTAAATAGAGAGAATGAAAATGTGGAGATGGATAGGTAAGGAGAATTTTGGAGGAGAAGAGGACAGGAAACCTCAAGTAGAAAAAAATATTTTCAGTAAAAAGGTGAAAAGAAATATAAGAAATCCTATCTTGTAGAGCTGTGGTCTGGATTAAATTAGAGTACATACTACATTTAATATGGCGAATGGCATGTTGTAAATAATAAATGGCAATTTGTGCTCTCTCTCTTTTTCCCTCCCTCCCTCCTACCCTCCAAATCACTCTCATCATTGAAGGATGGCCTCCCTACTCATGCTCTCTGATTTGTCTTAGAATCTCCTGGTTTTAATGATCAGCTCAGAGGCTTTCTGACTCCTTCCTCTAAGTACTAGAAGCTACTAGTATTGATGAGCTATTTCCAAGAAACCAGTCACTATTGAGGTAGCCTTGGGTGACTACTGTGACCTTGGGAAACAAAGTGGTAGTCTACCCTGCTCAAGAGAAAGGGGCTTTATGACATTCAGACATGGTCTTCCTGACATGATTTTCTGTGGTGAAGGGTGGCATCCTCACAGTCGCAGAAGGCAGTGTCAAAGTAAGCTCGGAGTAAGTTAAATGAGGACTCTTCAGTCAGCTCACTAACTGCCCTCTTAATTTTAGTAAAGCACCAAGCAGATATTTTCTGACATTGTCTTTATTCCATGTGTTGTCCACATTCATTGCTGTTGGGAGAATAAGAACCTCCTGAGCATGCTTTCAAGACAGGTTTCAAACTTTGGCAAATATTTTTACCAGGGTGCAATTGCAAACCTTCGTGTCCTTTGTGAGTGAGAGATAACATCTCATCTAGCTGTCATATCATTTAAAACTACATTGTTTGTGGGCATGAAGAAAACTATGCATAGCCTGCTTTCCAAGCCAGGTACCCAATCATACTTTGCCTGCTGTCTACTCCTTAACCCTACTGCTAATCATATCTGTGCTAAAATGCTCAGTTATTTCTCCAGCTCATTGCAATGACTTAGTATTCTCTGAAAATTGCTATAATCTTCTAGACAATTCTTCACTGTGCAACATGAAAAATCTTACAGTGGTAAATCTCAAAACCAAAATACTCGTTTGTGATCTTCCTTCCTTCCTTCCTTCCTTCCTTCTCTCTCTCTCTCTCTCTCTCTCTCTCTCTCTCTCTCTCTCTTTCTCTTTCTTTCTTTCCTGTCTTCCATGCTTTTACTAGTATGGCCCATTAAGCAGTGCCTAAAGCATTCCACTGCTTTCTTTGCTTTTTTAATTTTATTTTTTAAATTCCATTTTACATTACACACACAGTTCTCCCCCATCCTCCCTCTCTGCCTCTCCACCCTAGTCCACATCTCATCAACTCTTCCCAATAGGTAAGGGCTCCCATGGGAAGTCAACAAAGTATATCACATTAAGTTGGCCAAACCCCTTCCCCCTGCATTAAGGCTGAGTATGGCATCCCACCATAGAGAATGGACTCCAACAACTACCTCATGCACCAGGGATAGATCTTGGTCCTACTATCAGGTGCCTCACAGATTGTTCAAGCTTCACCACTGTCTACCACATATGGAGGCCTAGTTCAGTCCCATGGAGGCTCCTCAGCTTTCGGTCTAGAGATCCTGAGTTTTCACGATCTTGGTTCAGCTGTGTGTAGATTTCTCCATCATGATCTTGGCCTCCCTTTCTCATATATACCCTCCTCTTTCCCTTTGATTGGATCCCCAGAGCTCAGCCTGGTACTTGGCTATGGATCTGTGCATCTGCTTCCATCAGTTAATGGATGAAGGTTCTATGATGACAATTAGGGTAGTCACCAATCTGATTACAGGGGAAGGCCAGTTCAGGTACTCTCTCCACTATTGCTAGGAGTCTTAGCTGGGGTCATCCTTGTGGATTCTTGGGAATTCCCATGCACCAGGTTTCTCACTAACCCCATAGTGGCTATCTATCTATTTATCTATCTATCTATCTATCTGTCTGTCTGTCTGTCTGTCTGTCTGTCTGTCTATCTATCTATCTATATCTCTCTTTCATTGCTCTCCCACTCCATCCCTTCCCCATTCAATCATCCTGTTCCCTTATGTTCTCATCTCTTGCTTAAGGTACCCCAAACATAGGTACATCATCCTTGTTGTGCTTAATGCTGGCCATACTTCACAATCACCCTTAGAGCTTCTTGTGATGTACCTGGACCATTCCCCTCCTGGCTGGCAGTGTTGGGGGACAAGTCAAGAGTAAGAACCCTTGGAAACTTCTAAGGTTTTCCATTGTAAATTCAGAGGTGGGGGGGCTTAATTGGTGGAATGTTTGCCTAGCATTCCCATGGGTTCCATTCCCAGTACTGGGTGTGGTGGTGCACACCTGTAATCCTAAAGTGCTGGAGGGAAAAAAGCAGAAGTTTAGGGTCATCCTGGGCTACAGATGGGCTATGTGAGACCTTGTCTCACAAAACAAAATAAAATACGTAAAACTTTAAAATCAGGTCTTGAACCACTTTGGTTTTCATTTTCCTACTCCAAATACCTTCAAGGCTATATTTAAGAACTTCTTCCTAGAATTCAGGCCTAGATAAACTGCTCCTTTTGCTTTCTACTCCTAAGGGTAATCAGGACCCATATTAACTCCCCTAGCAAATGCAGTTCTTCTGTTTTGATTGGATTCTGAGATCCTTAAAGCATAGATTCCAGATTTCATTATGACTTTGCAAAAGTCTCAGGGGAATACTCCTTGTTGCTGCTGCTTCTTGGTCCCCTCAACCACGGAGAGTGAAGATGGGCGAATAACAATCAGAAAACCGTATGTTGTGGGTCTCTGCCACTCGCCTATCACCTAGGGACTGGTAGTTCTCAGGAAATTCTGTGCATTTTGAGCTGATACCTAGGTTCTCTTGTGGCCCATAAACTCACTTCTTTGGATGTGGGTCTCTGGGATGCTGCATTGACCCAGATGTGGAACACAGCTGTTCTTCCAATGCTCAACACAGCTGTTCTTCCAATGTTCTGTCCCAAACTCTCCCCTATGAAATCTTCATGAACAAACAAGCTCTTGCCACAGAATTAGGGAGGCATGATGCTTGTGTTGCATGTGAGGTTGCTTACTGACATCTGTGGTAGGAAAACTTCTGTTGAGACATTGTAATGAGAGAAGGGTGCTGCCCACTTGTCCTTTCTCTAGCCTTGCTCGTAGTGGGTTTTCCTCCTTCTTCTTCTGTATAAAGCCATATGGTAACTATTTTAGATTCTGTGGGCCATGTGGTTTCTGTTAACCTACTGAACTTTGCCCTTGAATTGTGAAAGCAGTCACAGATGATATGTAAACAAATTACTATGGTTATAGTCCAATAGAACTTTATTTGCAAAAATAGACAGTGGCCAAACATGGCCTTTTATTCCAAGCTTGTTAATCTTGCCATACATTGTTGTGTCTGATATCTGTAAGTTCTGTCTACCTACTCATATTTGTCTCTTTTCTTCAACCATATCCCCTATCCAAATCATCACCAACAACCACAAATTACCTTTTCTTCCTACATAGAGCATCCTATTTTTTTCAAGAACTGTGGCATCAAAGGCAGTTAAGCCTTTGAAATCTCAACTTGTACCCAAACATTTAGAATGGTGTCTTAACAAGCAATATAGTTCTCATATTACAAAGGATTCTGGCACGTACTATTTAGATAATACTGCATTCTCTGCACCAGCACATTCCATAACATGTGCAACTCTATCACCAAAGGCTTCAAGTTATAATGCCTCTGGGATCAGGTAAGGCCTAGGGGAACATGGAAAGCTGGGAAACTTGGGAGGTTACTGTAACTGAAGACAATGTCAATCTTCAAAAACACAGTGTGGTCAATCTACACAACAGACCCTTGGGCCCAGGTTAGTTCAGCGACTTCCAGTGAGTGGGGCATCCTAGAATGACCTACATGTACTGTTTCGATACATTTAAAACTAAGACCCAGTACTCACATAGTTTTTCTCATAGCTGGTAAATGACAGAACATTTTTTTAAATACTGGAATGTTGATGCTATATGTCTTGGGGATCCCTTGACAGTCCTAGTTTCTGTCTTTAGGGAACATACAGTCTAATTAGTATAAGATACAAGTAAGATATTAATTGGGTACTTAGGGATAAAATCCATGATAGAGCTGGCATGGTGGTGGTGTATGCCTGTAATCCTAGCACTTTGAAGCCAAGGCTGGGTGGAAACCAGAAGTTCAAATATAACCTAACCGACATAGTGAGTGTGAAGCTGACCTGGACCACATGAGTCCCTGTCTGAATGAAAGAAAGTAAGAGCTGTGATAAGAATCGGTTGGGATGTTCTGCCAGAGCACGCTTGGTGGGATCTAATTATATGAGTTGGGATTCATTTCCTGCATTATATTCTGACACTCATCTAAAAGGCAGGACTTTATCAGACAGATTTTGTATGGACCCCAAAGACTGAAAGTCCAGCAAGTACAAAGACACTGAGGTGAAAGGGACCAGGCTTCTTTCAAGGAAAGGCAAGTGAAATTGAGATTCTAGTGGAGAGGGACAGATGAGGATGAGTAGAGAAAAAGCCTTGAGGACAGATCACTACTAGGCCACTAGGAAGTAATTCCCAGGTTTCAGGCAGTATCAAGTTTCCCTTGATAATATCCTTCCAGGTGGTTATAGACAACAGCTTGGAAAGAGTGAGGAGTAGAAGTTAGCGTGGCATGCAATTATAACCCAGGAAGGAGATGATGGGGGCTAAATGAAGTGATCATTTAACAGCACTGAGGTGGGAGAGTTATTCAGCAACAGTATCACCACAGAGTGAATGGGAGAAGGCAAAAAAGGCAAAGGGTCATTTCTGAGATTTCTTGCTTTCTCTCTCCAGCATAGTAAGTTGGTGTCAGTGAAGAAACAACTGGGGTGTTATGTGATTGGAACCTAATGCAGTTAGACACACCCTTCTTATAAGGCTGTTGCACCCTGGTTTTGTTCTTTAGGTCCACCAAAATATTGTGATCTGGTTCTCTCTGACTTCTCTTTCCTATACCGTCTCCCTTCCTGCCCTCGTTACCCATCTTTCCTCTAACCCATTTTCTCTTCCTTCAGAGACAAAGATATGGTGGAGTCTCTGAGTTATTCACTTTTCCTAAGAGGAAACAGGAGGGCCTGCTACATATAGTGATCAAAGTGTGGTATCTTCAGTCTGATAGACGAGGTTGAAAGCCCAATTCTGCCACTTAATCACTGTAGAAACTTGGGCAAGCTACTCAGCCTGCTTGGGTCTGGCTTGCTTGAACTTGAAATGGAGTTAAAAATAGACTGTTTGTTTAGTGTAAGCTTTGATGGCCTAACCCCATGAAACTTAGAGCAGCATAGACTGAGAGATCAACTCTTTCAATTGATTCTGCAACCCATGTGGCCCTGATGTTCTACCATCCTTATGCTGTGAACTCATTGTTTCAATGGTATCTCCTCCTATAACCATACAAATGGTCATTCTTCTAGAAAATGCAGCTACTAAAGATCTGAAAAACAATTAATATATGTGAACCGATAACAGACAGTTCATAAAGCTGTTTCTACCTAGAACGAGCACTTTGGAGAGGAATGCACATTTCTTTCTTTGTTCTCCTGGAGGGAACTGGAAAGCAACCTCCTCTTCCTGAAAGGACAGTGGTTTGGCAGCCAATGATACTGCCAGTGTAGCCCTACTCCTTTGTTCATTCAACACACATAGTATGGTTTTCTGTCAAATCCGACACACTCAAGAAAGCGTTGTACTGCTATTTCATACACCCAGCTGTGCCAGAAGATGGAGAGACTGGCCAAAGACTAATATATAGACAATGGGACTAATTTCTAGGACAGAAGAGTATGGAGCCTTTCCACTTATCCTAATCAGTAGGGTCTACATTTTATTTGTAGTGGAACTTTGAATGAAAGCGACAGCCTTTCAATCTATGCAGCAGTTTTCACTTTTTAAGATTAAATTCATGAATTTTATATTTATAAAAGTTATAATAAATACGGAATTAGCAAATAGTAAGCTATGGCTTTTTGAGAAAATGTAGACTTGGGCTCCTACATTTTCACAAACTGGTCAATAATAACCCTTTAAATATCTGTTTCTATGTAGACACCTTAGTTAACCCAGACTCTTGACTCATTAACACTGACTCATATGGCAAACATAAACGTCACTTAAGTCCCCATAAAGCTTACCTAAGACATAAGGGATATCATAACTTTCTTGCCCTTGGAGAGACTGGGAAACACATAATTATTCTGCTGGGAATCAGTGGAAGATAGAATACTAAGCAGTCTGTGAGGAGAATGCTGCCATGTAGTAAGAGACACGACATGAGAAGGCACCATGTTGTCTTGTTCACCTCATCAAGGAATGTTTATATTGGTCAGTTCATTCAGGCATTTTACTACTGAGTGCAGGCATCTCCAACACATCACAAGTCTAGGGATTCTGTCATTGAAAGCATTTGCCTAGTTTACACAAGAGCCTAAATCCTCTCCCCCTCTCTTACACACACACACACACACACACACACACACACACACACACGCAGAAAGCTCCATATGTATGGATTTAAGGACTACAAAATATTTTAGAAGAAAAAATTAACATGTTGAGGATCTATAAATCAGGAGAGCTGACTACTTTCAAATATGCTGTATCTCCTTATCAATTGGAATACTGTGTGTCTGTACTTCATAGCTTTAGAAATTTAGATAGCAAGTTAATACTTCACATGACTTGCAACAGTAACTAGAGTTTAGGAAATGTCATTTATTTGGGGTAGATAATTATTAGAAACCGGAAGATAGGAGCAGTTGTGCAAATGGAAACTTTGTTATTAAATTGATCCTTTGGGTGTCATCAGACTCTTCTAAGCTTGCTTCTTCATCAGCTCTCATTACTTGCTTGTCAGCCACATTTTACTGTACAAGCACAGTGTATAGGCACCCTCTGTCTGTCCCAGAGCACTTTATACTATTTCTCATGTCTATTTCCTAAAGAGGAAGTTTTTTATTTACCAACATACTCTTATCTAGGTTCTGGGCAGTACTTGCAGAGAGAAAATCCTGAATTCACTATCCACCTTCCAACCAGTGTCTAACCTGGGTAATCTGCTCTATCTTAATAGTGTGATAGCAACTGGCAAGGGCAATAACGTATAGATAAGGCTGGCCCCATCTCTCTCCTTGTCAGCAAGCCTGGCATCTTGTTCATTTTTATTCTTGAATAAGTGACTCCAACACTGCTCCCTTGCTGAGTTCCCTGTGGCAGCCTTTGTGCAGTTGTGCAGACTGTGAATCACTCCTATCAGGTCTGGAGGCAGTGGAATTTTATAACTTTTGTTTTGTTTAAATAGGGCCATTTGCCATATAGTGGATTGGCCTTTAACACCAGAGAAACAGCTTCTGCAGAGGACTTTTGCTTTTAGTGGTCGCTACCGAGAGGGTAGCCTTGCATTTCACATTGGCTTTCCTGCAGCTGGGACCTATGTCCCAGGAATTGAGGGAATTTGTTACTTGGAGAGAAATGGGGTGGGAAGCAAGGCTGTGGCATGATTTTACAGTTCCGGTAGAGTAGGGATGCCCAGGGACACCCAATAGTGCATAATTTGATACATAACAATTGTTGAAAATAGAGCCTATGGGATGGCTGCATGGGTAAAAATCACTTGTTGTATAAACCTAGAAACCTGAATATATTCCCTGGAACCCATGAAAAGCCAGATGTGGCACACATCTGTAATCATAGCACTCCTAGGGCAAGATGGGAGGTGGAGAAAGAAGAATCACCTATGCTGTGGAAAGTCCTTCTCTCTATGTGTTGCTTTCATTGGTTAATGAATAGAATCTGTTTTGATCAGTGGCTTAGCAGACTAGGACAAGGAGGGAGTTCCAAGCAGATAGTGTAGGAGAGAGTAGGCAGAGTCAAGGAGATGCCATGTAGCTGCCTCTGGGGACAGACTCGCTGGAATCTTGCCAGGAAGCCACAGCCACGTGACAATACATAGATTAACGGAGATGGGCTAGTTTAGCAGATAAGAGTTAGCCAGAAATATGCTTAAGCTATTGGCCAAACAGTATTGCAAATAATATAGTTTCTGAGTGATTATTTCAGGGCTGAGCTGCTGGGAAGGATTGAGTGGCCTCCTATTAGACACCTGGAAGTTCATGGGCCAGCTAAGTTGGAGTTTGCAGAACAGCAGAAAAAAGAATAAGCTGTCTCAACAGGCAGAAGGAGAGAACCGACTCCACAAAACTGTCCTCTGACTTCCTCATATGAGCTATGCCTCATGTACCACTGCACATGTGCATAATATTGATGGTGACGATGATGATGAATTCTTAAAATACTGGAGGTACTGAGTTATTAAAGTACTTGCCTTGCAAGTATGAGGGTCCGAGTTTGCTCAGAAACAGATATGCGACATGTGCGTATCATCCCACATTTGGGGATGCAGAGACAGGCAGATTTCTGGGGATTCCTGGCCTCTCAGCCTAGCCTACTGAGCGTATTTTGGGCACTGGGACCCTTACTTCAAAACAAACAAACAAACAAAAATATCCAGCTGGTGACTGATGGTGGAGATTGGCCTCTGGTGTTCAGTCATGCCATGGGTGCACATGTTACATATACCTGAGCACACACATGAAGGTGAAAACACACCTGATCAAACTTTCCAAGAAAAATGGAGGGGGGAAAGAATGTGGTCATTCTAATCATCCTCAAAGATTCATTAAAACAGATTCTCATATCCAAATTATTCAAGAAACAGAAGACCCGATTCCTATTCACAAAAGCTCAGCACATTTGCATGGCTCTGTATGAGCCGGGAGAGGACCAAGCACTGGTTACCCATCACTGTGCCTTACTCTGGACTGTAGAGTTCCTAGTTTAAATATCAACACTTAAAAATTATAGATACTGACAACAGTGCAATAACAGAATATCAGCTCTTGGTTTTCAAAGTGTCCATTGCCTTATAAGAGTATCAAGTCACAATCTAGGGCACATTGATGACATAAACAACTTTTTCTGGACATTACTTGACTCAAAAATCATCATTTCTCTTCTGATTGTGATTACCTCTCCACAAACACACCCTTGTGCTATGTTACTCCTCTTGAGAAAGGCCCCATCCTTGAGAGGAAATCCCTGTTCTTTCCAATGTGTTTTGGGGAAGGATTAGAAACTACTCTAAATACAAACAATAGCCAGCCCAATAAAGATACCAAAGTTCATACTTTTGCACTCAATAATTGGAGAGAGAACAGTCAAGAATCTGCTACATGCTGCCGTTTCCATAATTAAACAATAAAACTACTATATCATTTCACACAGACATTGTAAATACTAAATTAAGAAGCTCCGATGAAATGTCAGAAGCATTTTCTTATGAGTTTATATCAGCCATGTGATTACCATATTGATTCTGCATGCCAATGAGATAGCATTCCACTGTGTTTATTTTTCTCCCAATTGCCTTCCGGAAAGTAATAAAATTAAATCCAATATGATATTAAATGTAAATATGCACGGATATTATATGTAAATACCCATTTTAAACTCTCTTTGCTTTTTGATATTTTCTGAGCATAATGTTGTCAAGCCAACAGTAATATTCCTATTCCCCACACAGCCCACCCTCACTTCTAGCACCAAGAGGAAGAACACCCTTTATAATTCCACTTGACATTTGTTTTATGATCTATGGAAAATAAAATACTAAAAAAAAAGTTTTTCAAAGTTATAGCGCTGAGAGCTTCTCAGCTAAGGAATTTTGATTTCCCATGCTGTCATTCTGAATGGCTGTTCCTTCACCCTTTTACTTCTTGTGATGTTAGTTTTATTTTCTGCCAATTTTATCACTTGGCACTAATTGAATCATTAAAACAGCTGCACTCATCTGGCTATGGATTAAAATTGCCATCTAGGATTCTGTTCTTGCACTTCCGTTATTAAGAAAGCCTTTACTGTATTTGCAGAAAACGAGCCTTTTCATCAAGATTAACCGAATAAGAACCTGCAGCAAGGATCAGGCTCTCAAGCCACAGGAGGACTGGCCACGTGCGGCAGCACAGATTTGTGCACATGCTCCCTGAAGAAAAATGACAAAGGTAACATGGGGGTCTGTTGGAAGACAGGAGACTGACCCAACCCACTTTTTTACATATGTTTGGATGGTTAGAGATCTAGGGGCCTTAAAGAATTTCTCCTGAAACTCTCTCTGCCTTCCTTCTAGCATTTGCTGTTGTAGAACCTCTGTCTCCCTGCACGTGCTATGCACCCCCTTGGCCACAGTAAGTCACACATTCCCATAGAGACTGATCTTTGTTGAATTTTCTCCTCATGTGTACATTTGCACATCCAGCAGTCTGGGGGCACCCAGAAAATTTAGCTGTTTGGGTTAAGGATTTTTAAGGTCACAACTGATAATGAATGAGCTAAGCTAAGAAGGTCGTGTGTATTTTTCCCTGTTCAAACAAAATGAAATCTTCACACAACATATAGAGAAGCTTATCATTTCATCCCATTTTTGGAAATGACCAAAATGAAAGGTAGAATATATGATTGAACTTGACTTTTCTATAAAGTATACTGAAATTTTTTTTGTAAGTAGAGGTTTTGTATAATCATTTTAAATAGAAACACCACTGGCTGCATTTTTGATAAAAGCCATTGAAGCATTTCTATGGGTAGATCTACCTAGTACTCCTGGAAATCCAGTCAATCTGGTAATTCTAATAGTGTGATAATGATTGACTTGAGAAATGTTTTCATCTTTCCAACTGATTGTTTCTGCTATAAAATAACAAATAGACAAAATGATTCTTAGGCTTCTTTCAAAAGTTTTCTTTTACATTTATTTGCGTGTGCATGCATGCTTGCATGAACAGAGGCATGTGTTATAGCTCACATATCAGAGTCAAAGGTCAGTTTGCAAGAGTCATTTCTACCCTTCCTCATGTGAGTCCTGGGACTGAATTAAGTCACAAGGACACTTAGCAGCATGTACTTTTACTCCAGAGTCACCTTATTGATCCTTCCTTTCCCCCATAAAATTAACTACTTATTAGATCAAAGATCTAATAAGCTGTATCTTCTTGTCATATGCATGTGACTTTGGGTTCCGAAAGACATTATTCATGCAATATGATGGCCACTTTTCTATCTTGATGTCAAGATAAATTAAGCAGAGATGCCATCCTGTAAGTGGAGAAACTGAATGGGATGATGCAGAGGTGTACAGTTTCCTCAAAGTAGCCTTCGCGGAGGAAGTCAGGATGGGCAAAGGTGCTTTGCGTGTTTTCTCTGATGTATCTCTATGTGCAACTCAGGGTCAATTCCTCTGGAGGACCTGCTACAGAGTGCTTCTCTAATCAGTCCATAGGGTTGAAGTGTCAAAAAGAGATGTAGAGGGGAGGTTGCTTTCATGGCTCCGGCGATGTCTGCATGCCACCAGAGTTAGTCCCTCATCTACACAGTAACTCAAAGAACAAAAAGAATAAGTAACATGCTGACCGGGCCCACTACAGGTGATGTCTCCAATTTTCCCCCTTTCAGCTCACATCATAACTCAATCATGGGTGAGTCTATGAAGACCCCATCCAAACTCATTGCCCTGTCTCTACTCATCTAGACTAGAGGGGAAAATGGTGCAGTCTTAAGATCTTATGTGGTTTTCTGACTTCCAGACTTTTAACTCTGATGTGCAAAAATGTCTATTTCAGACTCTGCCATCACTTCCCAACTATTTCTCTTTTTTTCAGCTGTCCCCTCAGCCACAAAAACTGGTCTGAAGTAGAACCATCAACTTGTTTACCTTATGCCTATGAGATTACAAGTTTGACTATTCCTAATGACTTTTCAGAATCTATTATTGGATCTTTCACACCCTATCGAAAGATCTCTCATTAACATTAAAGAATAGTTTCCTATAAATTAAGTAGAATTGCATCAAAGGAAGTGACTTCCTTCAAACTTCCAATTTCTATCTCAAGGAGCATATAGCCTGTCTAAAGATAAATATAAGATTTTTTTCAAGTTCTCTCACTTTAGCAAAAACAACTTGAAGCTATTATCATTTTAAATGAACCATCAAAAAGTGTCACTTCTAAAACAAAATACCATCCTTAAATTGTAATTTATATAAACTTTCCAAAGCCACTTACAAAATGAAATGATATTCACACATATTTTACATTTTGAAATGAAAACTTTGGGGGAGAGCTGGCACCATTCTCAAGAAATGCTGAGGGGTATGGGAGATCCATCCTTGTTCCTGGAGGAAGAACATGTGCAGCTGTGAAAGTATGCACAGCTTTATTCTACATTAAGAGAATCATTGTAGGGTTGGCAAGATACTTGGCCCTGGGGATCCCAGGTGTCCACGGGCATGTCCCCAGCTAGGTATTCAGGCAGCAGAGGAGAGGGTGCCAGAACTAGTCTTGTACCATAGTCACATTGATGATTATCTTGATTACCATTATAGAAATTTCATCCGATGGATGGAGATAGAGACAGAGACCCACATTCACATCAGAGCA
>PVIU01013482.1:0-55738 GCA_004026605.1 Ondatra zibethicus | reverse complement strand
AAAAAAAAAAGAAAACCTTCCCAACCTAAAGAAGGATATTCCAATGATGGTACAAGAAGCATATATAACACTGAATAGACTGGATCAAAAAAAAATCCCCTTGCCATATAATAATCAAAACACAAAGCATACAGAATAAAGAAAGAATATTAAGAGCTGCAAAGGAAAAAGGTCAAGTAACATATAAAGGTAAACCTATCAGAATTACACCTGACTTCTCAATGGAAACCATGAAAGCCAGAAGGTCTTGGATAGATGTGCTGCAGACACTAAGAGGCCATGGATGCAAGCCCAGACTATTATACCCAGCAAAGCTTTCTTTCACCATCGATGGAGAAAACAAGATATTCCAGGACAAAAACAAATTTAAACAATATGTAGCCACAAACCCAGCCTTACAGAAAGTAGTAGAAGGAAAACCACAACCTAAGGAAGCCAACAACACCCATAATAACACAGACATCTGAAAACCCTCCACCAGCACAACTCAAAGAAAGAAAGCACACAAACACTACCACTGGGAAAAAAAATGACAAGCGGGGTGGTGGTGGTGCATGCCTTTAATCCCAGCACTCAGGAGGCAGAGGCAGGTGGATCTCTGTGAGTTCAAGACCAGCCTGGTCTACAAGAGCTAGTTCCAGGACAGGCTCCAAAGCTGCAGAGAAACCCTGTCTCAAAAAACCAAAATAATAAAAAATAACTGGAATTAACAACCACTGGTCATTAATATCACTTAATATCAATGGACTCAATTCACCTATAAAAAGGCACAGGTTAAGAGAATGGATACGAAAACAGGATCCAACATTCTGCTGTTTCCAAGAAACACACCTCAACCACAAAGACAGACATTACCTCAGAGTAAAGGGTTGGGAAAAGGTTTTTAAATCAAACAGACCTAAGAAACAAGTGGGTGTGGCTATACTAATATCTAACCAAATTGACTTCAAACTAAAATCAATCAGAAGAGATGGAGAAGGACACTTTATACTCATAACAGGAACAATTCATCAGGATGAAGTCTCAATCCTGAATATCTATGCCCCTAATATAAAAGCACCCACATATGTAAAAGAAACATTACTAGAACTCAAAGCACACATCAAACCCCACACACTAATAGTAGGAGATTTCAACACTCCTCTCTCACCAATGGACAGGTCAACCAGACAGAAACTTAACAGAGAAATAAGAGAACTAACAGAGGTAATGAATCAAATGGACTTAACAGACATCTATAAAACATTCCACCCAAATAGGAAAGAATATACCTTCTTCTCAGCATCTCATGGAACCTTCTTGAAAACTGATCACATACTCGGTAACAAAGAAAACATCCACAGATACAAAAAAAATTTAGTAACCACCTGTGTCTTATCGGATCACCATGGAATAAAGTTAGAATTTAACAACAATTCTACCCCAAAAAAGCATACAAACTCATGGAAACTGAACAGTCAACTACTGAACCACCCCTGGGTAAAGGAAGAAATAAAGAAAGAAATTAAAGTCTTCCTTGAATTCAATGAAAATAAAGACACAACATACCCAAACCTATGGGACATTATGAAAGCAGTGCTAAGAGGAAAGTTCATAGCACTAAGTGCCCACATAAAGAAAAACGGAGAAAGCTCACATTAGAGACTTAACAGCACAGCTGAAAGCACTAGAAAAAAAAAAGAAGCAGACTCACCCAGGAGGAGTAGAAGACTAGAAATAATCAAACTAAGGGCTGAAATCAACAAAATAGAAACACAGAAAAAAATCCAAAGAATCAATGAAACAAAGAGCTGGTTCTTTGAGAAAATCAACAAACAAGATTGACAAACCCCTATCCAAACTAATCAAACAAACAAGATCAGAAATGAAAAGGGGGACATAACAACAGACACTGAGGAAATTCAGAGAATCATTAGGTCTTACTACAAAAGCCTGTATGACACAAAATTGGAAAATGTAAAAGAAATGGGCTTTTTTTAGATAAGTACCATATACCAAAATTAAATCAATACCAGGTAAACAATTTAAATAGACCTATAAGTCGCAAGGAAATAGAATCAGTCATCAAAAACCTCCCAACCAAAAAAAGCCCAGGACCAGATGGTTTTAATGCAGAATTCTACCACAACTTCCAAGAAGAGCTGATACCTGTACTCCTTAATGTGTTTCACATAACAGAAACAGAAGAGTCATTGCCAAACTCTTTTTATGAAGCTACAGTTACCCTGATACCAAAAGCACAAAAAGACTCAACCAAGAAAGAGAATTACAGACCATTCTCACTCATGAACATCGATGCAAAAATTCTCAATAAAATACTGGCAAACCGAATCCAAGAACACATCAAAAAAATTATTCATTATGATCAAGTAGGCTTCATCCCAGAGATGCAGGGCTGGTTCAACATATGAAAATCTATCAATGTAATACATCATATAAATAAACTGAAAAAAAACCATATGATCATTTCATTAGATGCTGATAAAGCATTTGACAAAATTCAACACCCTTTTATGATAAAGGTCTTGGAGAGATTAGGGATACAAGGATCATACCTAAATATAATAAAAGCAATATGCAGCAAGCCAACAGCTAACATCAAATTAAATGGAGAGAAACTCAAAGCTATTCCACTAAAATTAGGAACAGGACAAGGCTGTCCACTCTCTCCATATCTCTTCAACATAGTGCTTGAAGTTCTAGCAATAGCAATAAGACAACATAAGGAGATCAAGGGGATTCGAATTGGAAAGGAAGAAGTCAAACTTTCGTTACTTGCAGATGATATGATAGTAACATAAGTGACCCCAAACTCTACCAAAGAACTCCTGCAGCTAATAAATACCTTCAGTGATGTGGCAGGATACAAGTTCAACTCAAAAAAATCAGTAGCCCTCCTATACACAAAGGATAAAGAAGCGGAGAGAGAAATCAGAGAAACTTCACCTTTCACAATAGCCACAAATAGCATAAAGTATCTTGGGGTAACACTAACCAAGGAAGTGAAAGATCTATTTGACAAGAACTTTAAGGCTTTGAAGAAAGAAATTGAAGAGGACACCAGAAAATGGAAGGATCTCCCATGCTCTTGGATTGGTAGGATCAGCATAGTAAAAATGGCAATTCTACCAAAGGCAATCTATAAATTCAATGCAATTCCCATCAAAATCCCAACAAAACTCTTCACAGACCTTGAGAGAACAATAATCAATTTTATATGGAAAAACAAAAAGCCCAGGATAGCCAAAACAATCCTATACAATAAAGGTACTTCCAAAGGCATTACCACCCCTGACTTCAAACTCTGTTACAGAGCTACAGTAGATGAAAACAGCTTGGTATTGGCATAAAAACAGAGACATTGACCAATGGAATCGAATTGAAGACCCGGATATTAATCCACAAACCAAAGAACACCTGATTTTTGACAAAGAAGCTAAAATTATACAATGGAAGAAAGAAATCATCTTCAACAAATGGTGCTGGCATAACTGGATGTCAACCTGTAGAAGAATGCAAATAGATCCATATCTATCACCATGCACAAAACTCAAGTCCAAATGGATTAAAGACCTCAATATAAACCTGACCACACTGAACCTGATAGAAGAGAAAGTGGGAAGTAGCCTGCAACACATGGGCACAGGAGACCACTTCCTACGTATAACCCCAGTAGCACAGACAATAAGAGCAACAATGAATAAATGGGACCTCCTGAAACTGAGAAGCTTCTGTAAAGCAAAGGACACTGTCATTAAGACAAAAAGGCAACCTACTGAATGGGAGAAGTTCTTCACTAACTCCACATCAGACAAAGGTCTGATCTTCAAAATACATAAAGAACTCAAGAAACTAGACATTAAAATTCTAAGTAACCCAATTAAAAAATGGGGTACTGAACTGAACAGAGAATTCTCAACAGAAGAAGTTCAAATGGCCAAAAGATACATAAGGTCATGTTCAACTTCCTTAGCAATCAGGGAAATGCAAATCAAAACAACTTTGAGATACCTGTCAGAATGGCTAAAATCAAAAACACCAATGATAACCTATCCTGGAGAGGATGTGGAGTAAGGGGAACACTCATCCATTGCTGGTGGGAATGCAAACTTGTGCAACCACTTTGGAAATCAGTGTGGTGGTTTCTCAGGAAATTGGGAGTCAACCTACCTCAAGATCCAGCAATACCACTCTTGGGAATATACCCAAGAGATGCCCAACCATTCTACAAAAGCATTTGTGCAACTATGTTCATAGCAGCATTATTTGTAATAGCCAGAACCTGGAAACAACCTAGATGCCCCTCAATGGAAGAATGGATAAGGAAAGTGTGGAACATATACACATTAAAGTAGTACTCAGCGGTAAAAAACAATGACATCTTGAATTTTGCATGCAAATGGATGGAAATAGAAAACACTATCCTGAGTGAGATAACCCAGACCCAAAAAGATGAATATGGTATATACTCACTCATTAGTGGACTCTAGCCATAAACAAAGGACATTGAGCCTAGAGAAGCCTAATAATAAGGTGAACCCAAAGAAAAACATATATAGATCCTCCTGGAAATTGGAAGCAGACAAGATCACCGGGCAAAAGTTGGGAGCATAGGGGTGGGGTGGGGTGGGGAGAAGGGGAAAGGGGGAGAGAGAAGGGAGAAGGGAAAGATTGGGGAGAGCTTGGGGGAGTGGGAGGTTGGAGATGGAGGTAGGGCGGATATAGGAACAGGGAAGAAGATAACTTAATTAAGGGAGCCATTTTAGGGTTGGTAAGAGACTTGGCTCTAGAAGGGATCCCAGGTGTCCATGGGGATGTCCCCAGCTAGGGCAGCAGAGGAGAGGGTGCCTGAACTGGCCTTGCCCCATAGTCACACTGATGAATATCTCGAATATCACCATAGAACCTTTGTTGGCGATGGATAGAGATAGAGGCAGAGACCCACATCAGAGCACTGGAATGAGCTCCCAAGGTCCAGATGAAGAGCAGAAGGAGGGAGAAGATGAGCAAGGAAGTCAGGACTGCAAGGGGTTGGTCCACCCACTGAGACAGTGTGCCTGATCTAATGGGAGCTCACCAAATCCAGCTGGACTGGGACTGAACGAGCATGTGATCAAACCAGACTCTCTGAATGTGGCTGACAATGGGGGCTGACTGAGAAGCCATTGATAATGGCACTGGGACTTGTTTCTACTGCATGTACTGGCTTTTTGGGATCCTAGTCTGTTTGGATGCACACCTTCCTAGGCCTGGATGGAGGGGGGAGGGCCTTAGACTTCCCACAGGGCAGGGTACCCTGCCCTCTCTTAGGACTGGAGGGAGAGGGAGAAGGGAGAGTGGGGGAGTAGGAGGGGAATGAGAGGAGGGGAGGAAGTGGAAATTTTGAATGGAAAAAAAATACATTAGAAAAAAAATGAAACAAGGAAGACCAAAAAAAAATGAATGTTGGTTCCTCTTTTAAAGTTTGGTCAGGTCCAGTATGGAAGCCAGCTAGTCTCAGACTTCCCTTAGCTGGAGGCCTTTGTATTACCTATTCCATCCTGTGTACCCACCTGCCCGGGTTTTCTCTCTTCATGATTTCATTGTAATAGTTTGTATGTATCTAGAATGAATATATCAGGTGGTGCACACCTTTAATTCCACTCGGGAGGCAGAAGTAGGCAAATCTCTGTGAGTTCTGAGCCACCCGGGGCTGCATGATGAGACCCTGTCTCTAAATAAGTAAATTAAATGAATACATACACACATAAATGCATCACCCACTTGCTCCCACCCTGCGAGGTCTCCAGTGAGCAGCTGCTGCTACTGGTGATATCGAGGGTGCCTGCATGGCCTAGACTGCGGGGATCGTGGGACTTCACCACCACCCATGACATAGCTTCCTCAGGACGAGGAGAACGCTGGCGACTCTGGGCATGATGCGTGCGTTAGTTCCTTCAAGCTGAGCTGGGCGTGGCACCACCCAGGTGGGCCCCTGTGGAAATAGCTCAGCACTCCTCATAGCTCAATGGGGCCTGTCCATGTCTGAGGCCATGAGAGCACCGACTCTATCAGGGGGTTGAAATGCAATGCCTATCGGTTTTGAGAGCTTGGGTGACTATGTGGACGCTCTGTAGCAGATCTGTGGAGAGAGACAAGGCCAGCTCTTTCCCATGGCCAACAGTGGGCAAAGCTGGGCGTCGGCCTCTCAGGGTCTGATGCTTCTCTCATATTTACTCAATGAGACTTTCTGGGTGTGCTCTGATCTGTGTCTACGCCAGTGGGTGCAGGGTGGTTCTCACAAGTGTGAAATATCCATGTGAGAGATGCATGCATGTTATGAGTCTGTGGTGTGTATACAGTGCCTGAGCATGTGTAACAAATAAATGTGTGCTATGGCAGTGTCCATGATATGGAGTGTGTGTGTGTCACATTTAAGTGTTCAAATAGAACCTCATTGGCCCCAGCGGGACGAAATTAGCAATCGCTTTCACTCTTTCCTGACCTCTTTCACTTCTCTGTGTTCTGTGACCTTTAGCTTACTGACCCTGGTCCTGCCGGGTGCCTTGTGTGAGGGGTCAGAGCCGGCATCTGGAGCCTGCCTGGGCCCTGAACAGCCCCTTCACTTATCTGATGTCAGCAAACTGGAAGTTAACTGCGATGATAAGAAGGGAGTCCCTGCCCTGCCCAGGGCTACAAGCAAAGAAAAGGATGTTTGTGCCTCTTTGTGTAGCAATTTTCTCCAAGAATAAAACCTTCCATCGTGGAGGAAAGTTAAAAGGATGTGGAGGGAAACAACAGGCTATTCCAAGGCAGCTGGTCTCAGCCTGGGGGTTGTGACCACTTTGGGCGTCCAATGACCCTTTCACAGGGTGCATATCCGATATCCTGCCTAACGTATATTTACATAATGTTTCATAACCATAGCAAAAGTACAGTTAGGAAGTAGCAATAAATATAGTTTTATGGCGGGGGGGTCCACCCAGCATGAGTCACTGTATTAAAGGGTCCCAGCATTAGGAGGGTTGAGAGCCACTGTTTTAAGTGGAAGTGACACTCAAGAGCTTCAGGAAGTCCTTGAAGCTGAATAGATTCACCGAGCCCCTCCCTCGCTGAGTAGGTACGAACGGTGAAGAACACTGAGAGATTGGCAGAGGTTCAAACCAACTGAACCACCTGGGAAGGACAAGGTTTTGAGCTGCCCACAGGTTGTGCACTGCGCTCCAGGTTTCCAGCTTCTTGCAAATGGTCTCCCATGCAGGTGGTGATGCAGCCATCTCTGAGTCATTTCTGCTCCTGTAAGGAGCCCTGCTAGAACTCATGGTCCACTCATGATTCAACTTGAGATGGACTTCGGTGATACTCCCCCTTACGTCTGTCTTGGGTCAGTAGACAGTTGTCCATGTCTCCCCAGGAACAGCCCTGGACAGCGTGATACAAGGCCCATATTTTCCCATCTCCTGAGAGAGGATACAGGGGTGGCTCCCTTGGCATCCCTCAGAAGAGGGTCGGTCATCAGGAAACAGGTGTGGCTGAACAAGGTAGGTCAACAGGGAGAACACGTATCATAGAGAAAGCGGGGGCGGGGGAGAGAAGAACTGGGGCTCAGGATTTGGCCTTGACCTGGAGAGGATGGAACAAAGTCCGGCTCTGCGGAAGCTGGCGCTGAAAGAGGGAGCAGAAGCTGTACTGATAAAGCGGCGGCAATAACTCATACGGGCCAGTAGAGGGAGCTGCTGGCCGTTTTGTAATTTCGCTCCGCCCCCCCCTTTTTTTTAAGATTGTTTGCTTGTCTGTTTTTCTGAACTCAGACCGCAATGCTCAGTAGCTTTGTCTAAAGTCCGCGTGCAAAAGAGCAACGGAGGCGTGGCTTTGAGATGTCAGGGCTGCTGGTCTTTCTTGGCAGAGGAAATGCCCAGTAGGAACTATTCAAAGTTGGTAACACCAGCAAAATAAACTGGCCATGTGGGAGTGAGCCGACAGGTCTTCCTTCCCTGCTCTACCTGGCCTGCACAACAAGGCTAACTCTGTAGAGGATGGTGGAGCCCTTGAAATATTTCAGCAGACTGGAGTCACTACTAGAGGAAATATTCGGGGGCTTTTCCCAGGCATCTCATCTCAGATCCCGGGTTGAGCCCCAGTGAACTTCTCCTGTGCCTAAAGAGTGGTGTGAGAGAGAATGTTTGGGGCCCCTTTTCCAACGTAGGGATCAGATTAATGTTCTGATCCTGTCTTTCAGTACCCACAAGCCTGAGGGTCTGTCCCAGGTCTACGTCTAAACACAGCAGGATTGGGAGGAATATCCCTCCTAGGCTGTAAAGGGCTTCCTGGGACTGCTGAGAAGCCACTTCTTTGTCACCTGATTTCTCCATGGACCCTGATCTGAGTCACAAAGACCCCAGGGGCAGGTTTCTGAAAGAGGCAGTAGCAGTTAAGACTCCTCTCACCAGAGGAGACCCAGCCCCCTCTTCTCAGCCCACTTCTCACCAAACAGGGCTCCCCACCTCAAACCTTCTCAGCAGCCCTGCCTTCTTACATGATGAGCCTACCCTGTGCCTGCCAGCACACCCTCCATGGCCCCTGCTCTCTATACACCACCTATCCTTGGGCAGGTGACTCACTTAGTAGTTTTAATTTTTATTTGTTTTATTTTTATTTATTTATTTGTGTATGTGAATGTATGCAGTCACACAGGTGCCTTAGTGGGGAGAAGGGGTCAGGGGACAGCCATCCTTCCACCATGTGGGTCCTGGGGATCAAGCGCAGGTCCTCAGGCAAGGGCCTACACCTGCTCCTTCAGAGGCCTGGAGGCCACACCCATCAGAAGCCTTTCCATCTGAGGAGGAGGTGCAGTGGGAGCACTCTGGAGGCTGCACCCCATCCACTTGTGTCCCCAACACAGACAAGTGCCAGCTAATGAGCCACAAGGGAACAAGCTGATGCCATAGAGTCCAGAAGAGCGGCTTTGCAGCTGCCATCTCCTTGCCATTGCCTAGAGCAGCCAGTGCCAGCTGGGATGTCTAACACACTCGCCCTTGGTGCTGCTGAGCAGGGGAGGGACACGGAGCCTTGGAGAAGGAGAGACACCTCTCTGTACATGGATATGATGGGTGACGAGGGAGAACCTCAGGATGGGCAGGTAAGGAGTATGCCTAGGATGTGCACACAGGTCAGTGAACCCAGCAACAAGGATGGACCCTGACACACAGTCATGACTCCATGACAAATCATGACAAGGGAGAGACCCTCACTCAGGGCACCGTGACCAGCAATGATGCACACCCAGGAGCCATAACAAGCTCATGGACCAGTCCGGCCTCCTCTACCCTGACTTGAGCTCAGAGTTTTTGAGAAAAATACTGCCCAATTGACCCCATAGGACAGAAAAAGCAGAGCAGGTACCACCAACAACCTGCTGCCGTTTTCCCATCCTGGGCATGCAGGGCTGGCAGGCATAAAAGAGCCTAAACACCTTAGAAGAACGTGGGCTCAACATGGGCAAACCAAGGGCCAGCAAACACCCCAGGGCACAAGAACTCCATGTCTCTTGCCGCTGGGCCTGGGGAATTCAGAGTAATGTCTTCATTCCTAGAACCCTCTGGCTTACCCACCTTGCCTGCAGGCTCTGAGGTTGTTTGTGCACCTCCTGAACTCCTTGTCCAGCCAGCACTGGTCTGTCCTCCCTAAACTTCCCCGACCACACAGAAACACCAGTGTCATCCTGGGCTCCAAGGCCAGTTCCCACGAGTAGTTAAAGCAGTCTGCTGCTGCCTCCCCTCTGTCCACATCCCACAGGAATACCCTAAAACTGATGTGGGGTGTGTGTGTGTGTGTGTGTGTGTGTGTGTGTGTGTGTGTGTGTGTGTGTGATACAGTCTCTTTATGTGGCCCAGGCCGGCCTGGAACCCACAGAGATCCACCTGCCTCTGCCTCCCTAGTGCTGGGATCAAAGATGCGCGCCACCAAGAGAAGCCCTGAAAGCAATTCTTGTAGAAGCTGAGAAAATGCCTGCTCACGGAGCCACTCACAACACTCCCCACAAACGCCGGCAGCACTGATGGGCCAGGGCTGCAAGCAGCTCTGACGCTTCCTGCGGATGCGCATGGGGACAACGGAATGCAGCAGTTGTTATATATGGATGCAGATATATAGTCTGTGTGTGTGTGCTTTGCTGGTGGAGGAAGCCAGAGCTTTCTTCACACTTTAGGCAAAAGCTCTACTACTGCCCTACAGCCCTAGTCAGAGATTATATATATATACGTATATATGTGTATATGTGTGTGTGCATGTATATGTATGTATTTAGATGTGTGTGTGGCCGCGCACATACGCGTGTGCATATGTATGTCTATAGATGTGTGTGTGTGTGTGTGTGTGTGTGTGTGTGTGTGTGTGTGTGTGTAATGTATGTATATATATATTTAGAGACAGGGTCTCTATGTAGTCTCTGACTGTCCTGGAACTCACTGTAGACCAGGCTGGCCTCAAACTCACAAAGATCCACCTGCCTCTGCCTTCCAAGTGCTGGGGTTAAGGCATGCGCCACCATGCCTGGCCAGAGACTCCCTTTCTAAGCAGTCTGCTGCTCCCTGTGGAGCCTTCTCTGACTGGAGGCATGCTCACTTTTTATCATTACAGCAGTCATCCTCATTCCATACAGTGTGAAAGACGCCACTGCCCCTCCGTTTACAGGTGTGAACGCTCTGGGAATGCGGGAAATGTCTTGTCTGAAGTAGAGTGGGACAAAGACAAAATCCCAAGGCAGCTGGGCTTAGGGGACTTGGGCCTGAAAAGAAAGGGGACAGTGGGAGTTGTCTGCTGTCAGCTCCCAATAACGACACGGAGACATCTTATTCATTATGAAAGCTCGGCCTTACCTTAGGTTTGTTCCCAACTAGCTCTCAAAACTTTGATAAACTCTACATTCTGCCACATGGTTCGTCACCTCTTCTCAGTATGGTAAGTCCTTCCTCCGTGTCTGGCTTAATCTAAGCACCTCAGATTCTTCCCAAATTCCTCTCCCTCCCCAGAAGTCCTGCCTATCCTCTCCTGCCTAGCTATTGGCCATTCAGCTCTTTAGTAAACCAATCAGAAGATACCTTAGTCAGTACATCTTTACAGTGTACAAAAGGATCATCCCATAACAGTTGTCTGTAGAAGGACAGGGAAGGGGGGGCAGAAGAGCTGTGATGCAGGGCAGTCTGAGGGAGGGGCTGCACACCTCCTGTGGAGGCCATGGGGAGGAAAAGGCTGACCCCATGCCTGGGCCGTTAGCAGCAAGAGCAACGTTGAGTTAATAGCACACAGGACAATTTTACATGTAGGAAAATGACCCTCAGTTTCCCAACCCCTACAAAAGTATTTAGGGATAGAATGACAAGATGCTTGGAATTTAAAGAATTTTGGCAGCATAGGCAATGGCACTGTGACTCTGGCATGGAAGTTTTCCATTGTGGATCTAGGCAGGTGTTAGGTGGGTGTTTTTTGAATGATTTCTACTTCTTTGTATATTTAAAAATCATCGTAATAAAAGGTAATAGTGGGGGCTGGAGAAATGGCTCAGCCTTTAAGAGCCCTGGCTGTTCTTCCAGTTCCTGCTCCCATGTGGTAGCTCACACCTGTCTGTAATTCCGGCTCCCAGGTATCGGATACCCTCTTCTGGCCCCCACGGCATTGCATACATATACACAGAAAATATACACAGGTGAAACACACACATACACATAAAATAAAAATGGGCTGGTGAGATGGCTCGGCAGGGAGAAGGGTTGTCAAGCAAGCCTGATGTGGCTGAGTTTGATCTCTGGCACCCACAGTGGATGGAGAGAACCAGCTCCTGAAAGCTGTCCTCTGACCGCCACACACACACACACATAGTCCACATGTTGTGCCTTCACCCACCTCTCTCTCTCCCCCATACACACACAATACAGACACACTAATAATAAATAACAATCAACCAATAGTGGGAACTGCATAGAAACTGTCAGTCTATCCACATGGGCAAGATGAATTACTTAATGGGTGGTGTGAAGGAGACGGACCTGTTTCATCAGCGCTAGCAGGACTCCAGAACTGGGACAGCCTCCTGGGAGAATGCTGGGCAGGATCTGCCGCATGGGCAAAACATGAAACCTGTTCCCCAACAATGTGCTTCTGTACTTGTACCCTGCAGAGTCCTCTGCCCCAGTGCACATCTGTGGCGGCAGAGAAGGGCACAGGGGCTGGAGAGATGGCAAAAGTTCTCTGTTCCTGTGCACATCTGTGGGCAGCAGAGAATCAGGACAGAGGCTGGAGAGATGGCAAAGAGCACTTGCTGCACTTGCTGAGGACCAGCTGCAATTTCCAAGCCCTCCGTGTTACATCACAACCGTCTATCACTCCAGTTCTAGAGGATCTGATGCCCTTTCTTGCCTCCATGGACACCAGGCACATATGACGTGGTGCACAGAAATACAGGCAGACAAAACACTCATTACATGTTATATAAAATAGTTTAAGAAACAAAAAAAAGTCAGGAACAACCTAAATTTCCTGGATAGGCCAGGAAATATGTGGCCACACCCATGATGCTGTGTGGACTAACCTGCCATCCAACAGTCTATCTGTGTGTCAATAGAGGAACCGGTTTCCAAAATACCTCTAAGTGGACGGGATAAGAAAAGGAGAGAAAGTTATCTTCTTAAAAGCTGACCCATGCTAGCTGAACTGTCCTGCCCCCTGGATTCTGTTCCCCAAGACCCATTCCACTGCCCAAGCCCTCCTACCTCATCCTCCTCCCGATGGCCAGCTCTTCCCTCCAACTCCAGCAGACTTCTGCTGCTCCAGTGCAGGCCACACCAGTCTGAACAGGTGAGTGACCCACCTGCCCGCTGAACTGCCCCACTCCCTAGATTCTGTTCCCAAAGACCCATCCCACCACCACCACCCTCTTCCACCTCATCAGCCCTGAGGCCAGGCCCTGTCCAACCCCAAGGGTCTGCCACTGCTCACCTGCTTCCACTGTTGAGCTGCAGGCCACACCAGTTAGAAGAACGAGACCCCTCCCCATGATGCACCAAAGCTCAAGCTAACTGCCAGAAGACCAACTCACAACTTGGATAGGACTCCCTACTACTAGATCAGGGGTCATGCCAGATGCCAAAACTTCAGGCCACAAATACTAGATGATCAAACAGGAAACAGAAACCAAAGGAAAAAGCACCCATCCAATGAAGACAAACTCAGAAATCTGGACCTAGAGTATAGTCATCCCAAACACAAATGTCTAAACCCAGTGTAAGAATACAATCCACAGCAGGACAGTAGTGGCGCACGCCTTAAATCCCAGCACTCAGGAGGCAGAGGCAGGCACATCTCTGTTAGTTCGAGGCCAGCCTGGTCTATAAGAGCTAGTTCCAGGACAGGCTCCAAAGCTACAGAGAAACCCTGTCTCAAAAAAAATACAATCAACAACAGCCAGGGCAATGTGGCACCACTTCAGCAACCCCTGAATATTCCAATGCAGCTTCCAAAGAAGCACAGGAAAAGGACCTTAAAAACAACTTTATGAAGATGACAGAGGTCCTTAAAGAGGAAATTAAAAACTCCCTTAAAGAAATCTATTAAAAGACAGCCAAAACTTTGGAGGAAATCAATAAATCCCTTAAAGAATGCAAAGAAAGTCAAGAAAAAAAACAAACAAACAAATAGGTGAAGGAAGCTATTCAAAACCTGAAACTCAAAATAGAAGCAACAAAGAAAACACAAACTGAGGGAATTCTTGAAATGGAAAATCTGAGTAAGTGAACAGAAACTACAGATGCAAGCATCACCACCAGAATACAAGGGATGGAAGAGAGACTCTCAGGCTTTGAAGATAAAATATAGGAAATAGATTCATCAGTCAAAGAAAATGTTAAATCTAAAAACTCCTAACACATCCAGGAAATCTGAGACACTAAGAAAAGAGCAAACCTAAGAATAATAGGAATAAGCCTGGCAGTGGTGGTGCATGCCTTTAATTCCAGCACCCAGGAGGCAGATACAGGTGAACCTCTGTGAGTTCACAGCCAGCCTAGTCTACAAAGCAAGTTCCAGGACAGCCAAGACTACACAGAGAAACCCTGTCTCAAAAAGAAACTAACAAAGAAAGAAAAAAAAAGAATAACAGGACTAGAAGGAGAATCCCAGCTCAAAACCCAGAAAATATATGTAACAAAATCATAGGTAAAAATTTTCCTAACCTAAAGAGTGAGATGCCTATAAAGGTACAAGAAGCTTACAGAACACCAAATAGATTGGATCAGAAAAGAAAGTACCCACACCACATAATAATCAAAACACTAAACATACAGAACAAAGAAAGAATATTAAAAGCTTCAAGGGGCAAAGGCCAAGTAAAATATAAAGATAGACGTATTAGAATTACACCCAGCCTCTCAAAGAAGACTCTAAAGCCAGAAGGGCCTAGACAGATGTCTTGCAGACTCTAAGAGATCATGCATGCCAGTTCAGACTACTATACCCAACAAAACTTTCAATAACCATAGGTGGATAAAACAAGATATTTCATGACAAAGTCAACTTTAAAGAATATCTATCCACAAATACAGCCCGAAAGAGGTACTGAAAGGAAAACTCTAACCCAAGGAAGTTAACTACTCCCATGAAAACACAAGTAATAGATAATCTCACACCAGCAAAACCTAAAGAAGGAACACATACACTATGACCACCACCACCAACAACAACAACAAAATAACAAATTAAATCATTGGTCATTAACATCTCTCGATATCAATGGGCTCAACTGCCCAATAAAAAGACACAGGCTAACAAAATTTAATATGAAAACAGGATCCATCTTTCTGATGCATACAAGAAACACACCTCAACATCAAAAATAGACATTACCTCAGAGTAAAGGGTCCAACCAAATGGACCTAAGAAGCAAGCTGGTGTGCCTATCCTAACATTTAACAAAATAGTCTTTAAACCAAAATTAATCAAAAGAAATGGAGAAGGATATTTCATATTCATCAAAGGAAAAATCCACCAAGATGATATTTCAATTCTTAACATCTAGGCCCCAAATGTGAGGGCACCCACATTTGTAAGAGAAACATTACTAAAGCTTAAATCACACATCAAACCCCACACAGTAATAGTTGGAGACTTCAAGACCGCACTCTTACCAATGGACAAGTCATCTAGACACAAACTAAACAGAGAAATAACCGAGCTAACTGACATTATAAGTCAAATGGACCTAGCATATATCTACAGAACATTTCACCCAAACACAAAATAATACACCTTCTTCTCAACCTCATAGAACATTCTCCAAAAACGACCACATACTCAGTCACAAAGCAAGTCCCGACAGATACAAGAAGACTGAAATAATACCCTGTATCCTATCAGACCACCACAGATTAAAGCTGCATAAAACAACAGCAAAAACAACAGAAAACCTACAAATTCGTGGAAACTCTCTACTGAGAGTTACTACTGGGTCAGGGCACAAATAAAGAAAGAAATTAAAGACTTCCTAGAATTCAATGAAAATGAATGCACAACATACACAAACCTATGGGACACAATGAAAGCAATGCTAAGAGGAAAGTTCATAGCACTAAGTGCTTTCATAAAGAAACTGGAGAGATCCCTTACTTGCAACTTAACAGCTCACCTGAAAGCTCTAGAACAAAAACAAGTAATCACACCCAAGAGGAGTAGACAACAGGAAATAATCAGATTGAGGGCTAAAATCAATAAAATAGAAACAAAGAATATAATACAAATAAACAATGAAACAAAGAGTTGGTTCTTTAAGAAAATCAACAAGCTAGACAAACCCTAACTAAAAGGCAGAAAAAAATATCCAAATTAACAAAATCAGAAACAAAAGGGGGGACATAACAACAGACACTGAGGAAATACAAAGAATCATAAGGTCATACTTAAAAACCCTGTACTCTGTAAAACTGGAAAATCTAAAAGAAATGAACAAATGTCTTGATAGATACCACTTACCAAAGTTAAATCAAGGTCAGATAAATAATTTAAATAGACCAATAGGCCCTAAGGAAATTAAAGCACTCATTGAAAGTCTCCCAACCCAAAAAAAAAAGCCTGGAACAGATGGTTTTAGTGCAGAATTCTACCAGACTTTCAAACAAAAGCTAAACTATTGCTCTTCGAATTATTCCACCAAAGAGAAACAGAAGAAAAATTGTCAAATTCTCTCTATGAGGCCACAGACATCCTGATACCCAAACCACACAAAGGCCCAACAAAGAAAGAGAATTTTAGACCAATTTTCTCCTGACCATCGATACAAAAATACTCAATAAAACACTCCCAAATCAAATTCAAGTACACATCAAAAGATCATTCGCCATGATCAAGTAGGCCTCATCCCAGAGATGAAGGGATGGTTCAATACGAAAAATCTGTCAATGTAATCCACCATATAAAGAAACTGAAAGAAAAAAAAAACTCATGATCATCTTCTTAGATGCTGAAAAAGCCTTTCACAAAATCCAACACCCCTTCACGATAAAAGTCTAGGAGAGATCAGGGCTAACAGGGACATATCTAAACATAATAAAAGCAATATACAGAAAGCCAGTTGCCAACATCAGATTAAATGGAAAGAAACTCAAAGCAATTCCACAAAAATCAGGAACAAAACAAGACTGTCCACTCTCTCCATATCTATTCAACATAGTTCTTGAAGTTCTAGCTAGAGCAATAAGACAACTAAAGGAAATCAAGGAATTAAAATTGGGAAGGAAGAAGTCAAAGTACCATTATTCAGAGATGATATGATAGTATATATAAGTGGCCCCAAAAATTCTACCAGGTAATTCCTATACTTTCAGGGAAGTGTCTAGATACAAGTTGAACTAAAAAAAAAAATCACTAGACCAGGCAGTGGTGGTGCTCTTTAATCCCAGCACTCGGGAGGCAGAGGCAGGCGGATCTCTGTGAGTTCGAGTCCAGCCTGGGCTACAAGAGCTAGTTCCAGGACAGGCTCCAAAGCTACAGAGAAACCCTGTCTTGAAAAGCCAAAAAAAAAAAAAATCACTGGCCCTCCTATATACAAATGACAAATGGGCTGAGAAAGAGAAAAGGGAAACAACACCCTTCCCAACAGCCACAAATAAGATATCTTGGGGTAGCTCTAGCCAAGCGAGTGGAAGACCTGTATGATAAAAACTTCAAGTATTTGAAGAAGATATCAGAAGATGGAAAGATTTCTCATGCATGTGGATCAGTAGGATTAACATAGTAAAAATGGCCATCTTACCAAAAGCAGTCTACAGATTCAACACAATCCCCATCAAAATTCCAACACAATTCTTTACAGACCTTGAAAGAATAATATTCAACTTCATGTGGAAAAGCAAGAAACTCAGAATAGCTAAAAATAATCCTGTACAATAAAAGAACTTCTGGAGATATCACCATCCCAGATTTCAAGCTCTACTACAGACCTGTAGTGATAAAAATTGCATGGTATTGGCATAAAAACATGCCATTCCAGAGATGGATTGATGCAATTGAATCAAAGACCGACACATAAATCCACACACCTATGGACATCTGATTTTTTTCTTTTGGTTTTTCGAGACAGGGTTTCTCTGTGGCGTTAGAGCCTGTCCTGGAACTAGCTCTGTAGACCAGGCTGGTCTCGAACTCACAGAGATCCGCCTGCCTCTGCCTCCCGAGTGCTGGGATTAAAGGCGTGCGCCACCACCACCCAGCAGACATCTGATTTTTTATAAAGAAGCCAGAAATATACAATAGAAAAAAGAAACCATCTTCAACAATTGGTGCTGGACTAACTGGACATCAGCATGTAGAAGAATGCAAATAGATCCATATCTCTCACCCTGCACAAAACTCAAGTCCAAGTGAATCAAAGACCTCAACATAAAACCAGATACCCTGAATCTGATGAGAAAGTGGGAAATAGCCTTGAACACATTGGCACAGAAGACAACTTCCTGAACAGAAAACCAATAATGTCGACACTAAGATCAACAATAAATGGAGCCTCATGAAACTGAACAGCTTCTGAAAGGCAACAGATATGGTAAATAAGACAAAACAGCAGCCTACAGAATGGTAAAATATTTTTACCAACTCCACATCTGACAGAGAGATAATACCCACAATATATAAAGAACACAAGAAACTAGGCATCAACAAACCAAATAGTCCAATTTTAAAATAGGGTGCAGATCTAAACAGAATTCTCAACAAAGGAATCCCAAATGGCCAAGAAACACTTAAAGAAATGTTCAACATCCTTATTCATCAGAGAAATGCAAATCAAAAGGACTTTGAGATTCCACCTTACACCTGCCAGGATGGCTAAGATCAAAAACACAAGTGACAGCTTATGCTGTTGAGGATGTGGAGCAAGGGAAACAGCCCCACTGCTGATGGGAGAGCAAACATATACGGCCACTTTGGAAATCAATATGACAGCTTCTCAGAAAATTGGGAGTCACTCTAACTCAAGGTCCAGCTATACCACTCCTGGGCATATACCCAAAGGATGTTCCATCCCACCACAAGAACTCTTGCTCAACTATGTTCCTAGCAGCTTTATTCATAATAGCCCATAACTGGAAACAACCAAAGAATGTATAAAGAGAACGTGGTACATTTACACAATGGAGTATTACTCAGCTGCTAAAAACAATGGCATCATGAAATTTACAAGCATATGGGTGGAACTTGAAAAGAATCATCCTCTGTGAGGTAACCCAGACCCAGAAAAACAAACACGGTATGTAATCACTTATAAGTGGTTATTAGATGTAAAATAAAAGATGATCATGCTACATCCACAGACCCAGAGAGGCTAAGGAACAAGGAGGGCTTAAGGGGGACACAAGGATCGCCCTGGGAAGGGGAAAGAGATTTCATGGGTGGACTAGGGGCAGGTTGGATCGGGAACAGAAGGGATTAAGTTGGATGGGTGAGTATATACTGGGAAAAATGACTGGATTTGGGGGTGGAGGCATTTCAGGGTCAAGGCAGAAACCTAATGTGAAGGAAACTCCATGGAATCTACAAGAGGAACCCTAGCAAAAACTCCTAGCCATCTTCTGTAACCAGGCAAGGCCTTGAGTGGAGGGGTTGGGACACAAACCCAGTCACAAAACCTTCGATGTACATTGTGTCCTGCCTGTGGAGTTTCTGTAACTGGAGCCTAGCAGAATCCTCATCAAAGAGAACAGAGAGACTTCATCCAGCAACTGATGGGAGCAGATGCAGAGTCCCACAGCCAAACATTAGGTGGACTTGTAAAGGAGGAGGAGGAGGAAGAAGGAGCTGAGGAACCAGATGAGTCAGGAACACCATGAAAACACAGTCCACAGAATCAATTGACCTGAACTCATAGGCTCGCAGAGATCAGGAAACCTGTAGGGATCTGACCTAGGTCCTCTGTGTGTGTATATATATAGCTTGGTATTCTTGTGGGATCCCTAATAGTGGGAGTGGAAGCGGTCACTGACTTTTTTGCCTACTTATGGGACCCTTTTCCTCCTACTGGGTTGCCTCATCCAGCCTTGATTTGATTGTATGTGCCTGGTCTTATAGCAGCGTATTATGTTTGATTAATGTCTCTGGAAAGCCTGCTCTTTTCTGAGGAGAGCAGAGGGTGGGTGATCTGGGGAAGAGGGGAGATATGGGTGAGAGACTGGAGAGAAATAAGGGAGGGAAAACTATGGTTGGGATGCAATATATGAAAGACTTATTTTTAAAAAAAAAACTGAACCATATATCCATGTCTTAACATGTTTTGATTATCTCCAAAAAGGATAAGGAACAATCCTCCGGGAGTGGGGGCTAGAGTCCGAGGCCAGAGGCAAGGCCACTTCCCTTCTGTACAGCCCAGATTTCCTCCTGGCATGTCTGTAGCTCTGAAGGAGGATGAGAGGAGCTGGAGAGACCTGCACACCCATACCCACACTCAGATACCCACACTCCCACACACACACACACACACACACACACTCACACACTCAAGCACACATAGGCACATTCACCTGCGCACACTTGTGTACACTCACAACACGTCAACTGAAGCAGGATCATGGGGCTGAGGAGCCCCTGGCCTTCTGCAGGCCACAGGGTGGGCTGCATCTGGCTGCCGACTCCTGTTCTCTCTGAAGCTGGAATTCCTCTGCTGCTGTAGCTGGGTGGGAGGAGACCAGGGCTCCACCAGTGGGTGCGGATCATGGAGACCCCTCGAGTGAAAGGGGTCATACACAGAGACTCAGGTCACAGTCACTCACTGCACACGGGATACATATTCAGAGGGGTTCACAGGCCAGTGAGGAGTGAGAAGAAAGGGTTCAGACAAGAATTCCAAGAGGACGAGGACCCAGGCATGAACCAGGAGGGGCTGAACTACCGGGAGAAGCATGAATCTCACCCCAGACTTGAGCCTGAGAAGGAAGGCAGGAGCAGAGGAGCAGCTCTGAGACCCAGGGGAGCAATCAGGAAAGAGCTGAGAGAGGGGTTCTGGGGGCCTACTGGCTTCATACCAGCAACCCCTGCTGTCACCTGTCTTTACAATTGCAGTAATCATCTTGAGATTCTCAATGCTTTTCCCTTTGAGCCTGTGTCTGTAAGTAAGCAGGACATGGGGCACAAGCAGGAATAACAGCCAGCGTGCCTAGGACAGAGTGCACCAGGCCTGGCTCCACGTGTGCAGAGCCCCAGGGAGATACAGAGAGAACAGAGCTCTGACTCCCAAGGCACAAGGCCTTCTGGGAAACTCAAGCAGCCAAGAAACCCTGGTCAGTTCTTTCCTGGTGGCCCTCATTCTGTGCCAGCAAAGGCGGAAGTGGGAACAGGAATAGAAGCCGTGACAGAGCCTTGACTTAAGCTTGAATAATGCAAGCGTGGGAGTGGTCTGACAGTGGCCTAATTGAGGATGACGGTGGAGAGATGGGATGACAATGTGTGTGTGCCCGCTGTGGAACACTGGCCCATACACAGGCCTGAGGCACTGGTACCTGCCACAAGGCCAACAAACCTCAAAAGCATGCTCAGTAATAAAAGTCACATTCAACAGGCTGCATCCTTTTGGATCCCATGTACATAACGTGGCCAGAATAGACAAATGCAGAAACAGCAGAATAGTGGCTGCCAAGGCTGAGGGCTCAGGGGACTAGTGTGAGGCTGTTAGTAAGCACAAACTCTCCTTTGGGGTTGGTAGAAATGGCCTGGAATGAGAGGTTGAGGTTACAGTCTTAGAGAGCTTCCCCTGAGACCTTGAATTCAAAGCTGAGACGCCACGGGGCACCAGTGACAAACTCTGGCCCGACAAAGGAGTATGGCCCGCACCACGGGCTGGCAGTGACAGCCAGTAAGCACACAGTCACTAAGGGACATTACACTTCCCTGCAGGAGAATCAAGGAAATGTCCCAAAAGCAATAGGGGCACAGTGCCCAGCAGGACATCCCATCCTGGCCCATGACACACTTGGCACAGTATGGGCCCTTCCGGGAATCGGCCTTCCAATGTGCCCTGCACAGGCAACTCCTTCTTGATGTCAGGCTCTCCACTCTATGCAAGGAACAAGCGTCTCCTCATTCTTAGAGAAAATTTTAGAAAACTCCAGAAAAGCACCAGGATAAGAATGAGTCACCCTGAGATAACCCAACCCCTGAGGCTTGCTCGACACTGCCTGTCTTGTTTCCTATGTGACTTTGTATGAATCTGGAGCTCAAAATGTCCTTTGTGTGTAAAGGGTTCCAACCCAACCATTCAAAGTGACACTTTCACATTTGTTACAGATCCTATGTCTTCCTTCTCTGCTCCTTAATTTTCTTCATTTTCATAATAAACATGAAATCCTTTTATATGGAAAAATATCAGCCTTACAAAGAATTTTTAAAAACTGTGGCCTCCATTGTGGCACTTGCTCCTGGCAACCTTGGCCTGCTCTGTTCATGGGTCCAAGAAGGAAGTGTCTTAGTCCCTCTGCGGCTATGCCAGCCTGCCCCTCCACCCCCACCCCTGAACTCTTCCTCCTGTGGGTCCTTTAAATGCATCCCAGGCGCTCAGGCTGCTATCGGTCATCGGCCTGCCATTGTCACCATGCGCTGCTTCATCAGCCTCGCTCTCGGCCTGCTGGCCCTGGAAGTGGCCCTCGCTCAGAATCCACGGGAACAAATCTTCGACTCAGGTAGGCCCCAGCTATTCACCTTACTGCTGGAAGCAGTTTGGAGCATTCCCCAGACTGATATTAGCCCTCTCTGCCCAGGGTAATGAAGAGGCAAAGAACAAGGGCTCCCCTGGGGAGAATCCATGGCTGGCAGGAAATCAGGGCCCTGTCCCACACAGGACCCAGATTGAGAGATGGGTTGATGGGAGTTTCCCTCAGGCCCTGGCCACTTCTAGTTAGGTCCTCAATGTTCTGCCCATAACCATGAGCCTGTGACATGCTTCTTAATGGTCACAGCGGCCTTCTCATGCTTCTATCACCAGGGTCACAATTCTGGCAGATCTTTGACCTTTAAAGCTTCTCAGAGACTGAGCTTCTTATAGTTTCTATCCACATCTCCACACCTCCTTCTGAGGCCCTAGAAGTGAGGGTGACAGCTAGACCCTCATTTTTCTCCCCATCATTTGTGCAGTTCAGGTCATGTGCCCTGAAGCCAGCACCAGTGAGAACCCAGAGTGTATCAACTGTCGCACCAAAGCAGAGTGTGCCCAGAACGCCTTGTGTTGTCGCAGTTCCTGCAATGCCATCTGCAAGACTCCTGTCAACAGTAAGGCTCTGTCCAGTCCTGGTAGTGGAGAGGGGCCAGCAGGGTCAAGAGTCTGCCCAAAGGGGACACACAGGCCTTTGCACCCATGCACCAGCTCTCTGAGACCCACTCACCTGCCAGACCCTCCCTGCAACCTTCTGGCCTAACTGGGTCCTGAGCTCTCTGAGCTACCAAGGGTGTTGCCTAACACCAGGGGAAGGACCTCAGCAAAAACCCCATCCACAGAATGGGGTCTTTTTAGTCAGGGGGCAGTAAGGTGGATTCAGCAAAGCTGGGGCATGAAAGGGCTTTGGGTGGTAAGAGAGTGACCATCTCTCCCCAGTTAATATTCCAAAGGCTGGCCACTGCCCCTGGAATCCAGTCAACCTGATCCCCACTGGCCCATGTCTGGAGGAAGATTCATGTTCCAGGGACAGTGATTGTACTGGCAACAAGAAATGCTGCAAATACGGCTGTGCCATGCAGTGTAAGAGCCCACAAGCAGGTATGCAGCCTTGGGGCCCTGGAGCTCCGTTTCTCCCTAGGCCTCCTCTGCCTATCACCTTCCATCAGGCCCAAGAACAGATGCGACGTAAAAACAGCCCCAGGACTAGGTCCCAGAGTAGGAGGAGAATGTCTTGGCTAAACCACATACAACATATTCGGGCTTATAGGTACTTGATATTGCTCCTCATGGTAGGAATGAGTGTCAATGAGCAGGGCCTGGAAAAACAGATGGTTCTGCCACTCAAAGCTAGTCCTGGTGAGTTTATGAGCCAGACTGGACCTTTTGCACTTGACCTGAGGGAGCAGTGAAGTGTTCAAAGTTAAGAACATGAGCAAGACATCAGCTCAAATTCAACTGTCCATGTCTACCTGTGACCTGGGCATCCATCCCTCTTGTAGGTGAGGGTGTCTCACCCACCTGCCTATTTGGTGATGTAAAGAATTGTACATGCTCACCTGCAAAGGCAATAAAGGTGCCTCCCCTTCAGGTCCCTAGAATGATGGGTATGACTAGGTTAGAAGCAGAGGTGACCCCCCTCTCTCTCTTCATCCCCACCCATATCTCCTACAGAGCAGCAGTTCTTTCAGTGAGCAGCCTGCCCTGGGATCCCTGACTGCCAGGAGTGACCAGTCCTAGCTTATTCAGCAAGAACCCTCACTCCTGGATCCAGAGAGAATATAATGCCTTCTATCTGCTGCTAATAAAAAATCCATTTGGCTCTATGTCTCTGTTGGTCTGTCTGTCTGTCCTGAGATCCTGAAGGAATGACAAAGCAAACCCAGGGCTGCCTTACCCTAGGATCTCCAGGGTGGTGAGGCAGCCACAGTTGTTCCCCAATGGTGAAGAGCATGCGTGGGAGGGTGAAACACTGAGTCAGGTTTGCTGAGCCACAGCCAAACCCCATCAAGACTGTGGGACCACAGTGGATCTCAGGACCAGGAAAGGCCTCCTCACCTGGCGCCAGGGGTATGAAAAAGGTCTTCTGCATCTGAATCCTTCAAAGGTGTGGCCAGTTCCAGCCCCTGGACAAGGCAGAAGCTGAGTCTGCAAGGGTCTTCAAGCTAGATGACAGTATGCAATGAACAAGGCATAGTAACTGAGTGTGCAGGAAAAGGTCAGCCATACACTGACACTGCTCCAAGCCAGCGTTGTGTGCCCTACTCAGACACAAGCAGCATAACTCCTAGCTCATGCCACTCCTGACAGTGTCAGCCTGGGTTCACATCAGACTCCATGAGTAAGGGGTTCAGTTCCAACTTCAGACACCAGCTCCAAGTCTAGAGCCTCCCACAGTCCTGATTCAGTCACTCCCACTGTCCCTTTGTAAGTGTTTTGGCAGAAGCAGATTTGTTCTAAAGAGACAGTGGCATCCCTCCCTTTGGCTATTGAGACAATGGATGACCAGGTCTGGAATTTCTTCAGGAGTCTTACTCTGGAAGAGGAAAATAGCCGAAGCTCTGGTCCAGTCAGAGGAGAGAGCTGCCTCTTGCACTCATTAGTTGCTTTTGCTTTGTTTTGTTGTTTTGTTGTCAACTAGACCCAAGCCATGGTCATCTAGAAAGAAGGAACCACATTTGAGAGCCCCTCAGATTGGCCTGTAGAAATGGGGCATTTTCTTAGTTAGTAATTGATGTGGGAGGACCCAGCTCTCTGTGGGTGGTGCCATCCCTGGTGGCCCTAGGGTGCATAAAAAACAGGCTAAACACATAAGATGAACAAGCCAGTAAGGCCGTTTCTCCATGACCTCTGCTTCAATTCCGGCCCTGATTTCCCTTCAAAATGGATTAAAACTGTAAACTGAAATAAGCCCTTTCCTACCCACAAGTAGTTTTTGATCATGATCTTTATGGCAGCAACACAAACTTCACAAGAGGAGAGTTCGCAGAGTGCTGACAACTTCCCAGACTACCTTGCCTTTGGATAAACTGCAACACAGATAATGATGGGCCAGTGACGGGCAGGACCACGTCTTGACCAGGACTGCTCAGCTGTACATACCTCTTGCCCCCATGAAGCCTAAACTTCATTTCAGGACCTCAAAGATGGACCTGCAAAGTCAGAGGGTCTCTTTATTTGTTCCTTTTCCTGGTGTGGCCGCACTGAACAAATCCTCTTTCTCTGGTTTTCACTACTAAATGACTCTTTAGTTGCTGTGCAGGTGACTAAGCCCAAAAACTGTTGTGGTTAATTTTAATTGTCAATTTGACTAGATTTAGAATCAGCATAGAAACAGACCTCTGAGTGTGCTTATTAAGATGTTTCTAAAAATTTTTAACGAAGAGGGAAGACCCATCTGAATTGGGGGCAGGGAGGCACCATCCTGGGTACTGGACTACCATAATGAATAAAAAGAAGAAAGTTAAGACTGGGCATGGTGGCTCACACCTTTAATCCTAGCACTCAGGAGGCAGAGGCAGGAGGATCTCTGTGAGTTTGAGGCCAACCTGGTCTACACGGTGAACTCCAGGGCAGCCAGGACTACACAGAGAAACCCAGTCTCTAACCCCATCCTCCCCTGCTGTGGGATAATGCTTGCTCTTGCACACTATAAAGATTTGTCACATGTGTTGGTGTAATAAAATGCTGATTGGCAAGTAGCCAGGCAGGAAGGGGCAACCAGAGTAGGAGAATTCTGGAAAGAAGAAAGGCAGAGAGTCAGTTACTACTCAGACACTGAGGAAGCAAGATGAGAATGCTGCACCGAGAAAAGGTATCGAGCCACATGCATAAACATAAATTAGAATTATGGGTTAATTTAAGTTGTAAGAGCTAGTTAATAATAAGCCTGAGCTAATAGGCCAAACAGTTTATAATTAATGTTAGCCTCTATATATTTCTTTGGGACTGAATGGCTATGGGACTGGGCAGGACAGAAACTTCTATCTACACTCCCCTCAAAAAAAGCCAGCTCGCCATCAGCATTCATGTTTCTCTGCTTTCTGACTGTGGAAGTAATACAGTGACAGCACAGGGTGTTAGGGAGCCAGCTCAGTGGGTAAGAGCACATCCTGTGGAAGTAAAAGGACCTGAGTTCAAATCTCTGGCACGCACATAAAAGCTGTGCATGGCTACACAGTAACATGGCCTGTGACTCCAGCACCGATGGGGAGACAGATGCACTCTGGGAATTTGCTGGCCAGCAGGCCTACCTAAAGTGGCAAGCTTCAGTTTCAGTAAGACTCTGATCAACACTCAACATTCTCCTATGGACCCCCACATTTGCATACGCAGGCATGTGCACACACATACAGGGGGGGGGGAAGCCAGTTAATAGAAAGACTGGAAACCCCTCCCCACCAGAGCAGCATATAACAAAACTGCAGGCTTGAGATAAAGCTGGGGAGATGTTTTGGAGAAGGAAGCACTTATGCAAATGACCTATAAAGGCCAAGCCACTAGGGAACTCAGATTTTACATATGGGGCCTGCCCCAGCTCGTTAGCCCACTGCCATTCTCAGGAGTATTTTTCTTTATCTCTCTCCTTTTTTTAACACTTATTTTACATACTTCTTTTTTAATATTTATTTACTATTTTTATGTTTTTTACATAAATTTGCATGCACTAAGAGACCAATTCCCTTGGAACTAGAGTTACAGGCAGTTGTGAACTACCATGTGGGTGCTGGAAGCCAAATTCTAGTCCTCTGCAAGGGCACTAAGTGCCCTGAACCATTGAGCCATCTCTCCAGGCTGCTTTTCTTTTTCTCAATAAAATGCCTCTATTTCTATCATAATATAAGTGTCTCTGGTCCAATTCCTTGTTCTGGGACTCAGGAACCTGGAAATCTCAGCAGGTGCTCCTGTAGACACAGATCCACACCTGTAAAAATATGACTAGCTGTGTCTGGCTCCTACTGTCAACCTTCACCTCTATAATGGACTGTACCCTCAGAATCTGAGCCAAAATGCCCCCTCCCTTTTCTTTCTTTCTTCCTTTTTTGTTTTTGTTATTACTTTTTATTAAGTACTATATACAAGCAAATATAAAGTTATAAAAGCTTTTGTTAAAAAAAACTTATCTTTTCTCATTTTACATACTAATTCCAGTTCCCACTCCCTCTCCTCCTTCTGTTCCCTCCCTCCTTCTGTTCCCTCCTCCTCCCCTCCCCATCCCACACCTCATCTACTCCTCAGAGACAATAACGCTTCCCATGGGGAGTCAACAAAGTCTAGCACATTGCTTTGAGGAAGGACCAAGGCCCTCCCCACTATATCTAGGCTGAGCAAGGTATCCCTCCAAAGAGAATGGGTTCCAAAAAGCCAGTACAAGCACTAGGGATAAATCCTGGTCCCAGTGCCAGTGTTCCTGCAGTCTGCCCCAGCCATACAACTGCTACCCACATTCAGAGGGCCTAGTTTGGTCCTATGCTGGTTCATTCCCCGTCAGGCCAGAGTTGGTGAGCTCCCATTAGCTCAGGTAAGCTGTTTCAGTGAGTGTCCCCATCATGGTCTTGACCTCTTTGCTCATATTCTCCCTCCTGCCACTCTTTGATCAGTCTTTGGGAGCTCAGCCCAGTGGAAAAAAGAATGCATCTTCAACAAATAGTGCTGGCATAACTGGATGTCAACATGTAGAAGAATGCAAATAGATCCATATATACACCCATGCACAAAATGCAAGTCTAAATGGATTAAAGACTTCAATATAAATTCGACCACACTGAACCTTATAGAAAAGAAAGTGGGAAATAGCTTTAAATATTTGGGCACAGGAAACCACTTCCTAAATAGACACTGAGAGCAACAATAAATAAATAGGACCTCCTGAAACTGAGAAGCTTCTGTAAAGCCAAGGACACAGTCAATAAAACAAAAAGGTAGCCTACTGAATGGGAAAAGATCTTCACCAACCCCGCATCAGACAGAAGACTGATGTCAAGAAATTAGACATCAAAATACCAAATAATCCAATTAAAAAATTGGATCTAAACAGAGAATTCTCAACAAAAGAATCTCAAATTGCTGAAAGACACTTAAGGAAATGTTCAACATCCTTAGCCATCAGGAAACTGCAAATCAAAACAACTCTGAGATACCATCTTACACCAGTCAGAATGGCTAAGATCAAAAACACTGATGACAGCTGATGCTGGAGAGGATGCAGAGTAAGGGGAACACTCATCCATTGCTGGTGAGAGTGCAAACTTATACAACCACTCTGGAAATCAGTATGGCAGTTTCTCAGAAAATTGGGAAGCAACCTACCTCAAGACCAAGCAATACTACTCTTGGGCATATACCCATAGGATGCTCAATCATACTACAAGGACATTTGTTCAACTATGTAATAGCCAGAACCTGGAAACAACCTAGATACCCCTCAACCGAAGAATGGATAAAGAAAATGAGATACATTTACACAATAGAGTACTATTCAGCGGTTAAAAAAAAAATGACATCTTGAAATTTGCAAGCAAATGAATGGAACTAGATAAAACTATCCTGAGTGAGGTAACTCAGACCCAGAAAGATGAACATGGTATGTACTCACTCATAAGTGGATACTAGTTGTAAAGCAAAGGATAGCAAGCCTATAGTCCATGACCCCAGAGAAGCTAAGTAACAAGGAGAACCCTTAGAGAAACATAAAGATAGATACCCCTGGGAAGAGGAAATAGACAAGATCTCCTGAGAAAATTGAACCATGGGGGTTGGGGGAGAAGGGGGCGGCTGGGGAGGAGGAGGGGAGAAGGGAAGTAGGGAGAACTTGTGGGACCAGGATAGTTGAGAAGGACAGAGACGGAGAGCAAGGAAAGAGATATCTTGATTGAGGGAGCCATTATGGGGCTAGCAGGAATTGGCACTAGAGGAATTCCCAGGAATCCACAAAGATGACCCCAGCTAAGACCCTAAGCAATAGTGGAGAGGGGGCCCGAACTTGCCTTGCCCTGTAGTCAGATTGATGGCTATCTTAAATGTCACCATAGAGCCTTCATCCAGCAACTGATGGAAGCAAAGACAGAGATCCACAGCGGTGCACTGGGCTGAGCCACTTCCTTTTCTTAAAGCGATACTCTCCACCAGAAGGTTGCCTGTCATGGTAGCTGACCTGCACACCCCTATCTCAAGCTGTATGGCTCTTGCTCCCCACCACAGGGATGCCTACCACCAGGTGGCTGACCTGCATGCTGCCCAGCTCAAACTGCATGGCTCTTGTTCCTTCTCTTCTCCATTCCCCTCCTCTCTTCCAGGCAGCTTCAAGATTTATGGCTCACCAGCCCTGGGGTTTTCTTTTATGAACTCTAATAACTGTCCTCAGCTTCTGTTTGTGTGTGTTCCTAAATTCTTTTATTAATAAGAATCCACAGAAGGACTCCCTGATTGATTCTCCAGGTGCCATATGATGGCTCAGGTGGGATTCCCCAAGATTCTTACTAACATGTCTTTCGTGTCTTTTAATTATTTAGTTGGCAGAGAAAAATGAACCTGTTCCTATACCCAAAGCTGGCATCAGTTCTGCTGGCACCTGGCCTGTCCCTGTGGCTCCAGGGAACTGTGACTTGGTAAGGGCATGAGTGAGGGTACAGCCCCCTTGAGGAGCCTTGAGTGGAGATGCTCCGTCTGCAGAGGCTCCAACCTCTCACTGAACACACGGGACTCCACTCTCAGCCCTTTCTTGAAGCAACACTGTTCTTAGGTTCACGCTCTGACTCGGGCCTGTGCCTTCATGGATCAGAACCCAGTCTGGTTTACCAGATGTGGTGGGTCGAATGAGAGTGGCCCTCATGGGCTCATATATTTGAATACTTGGTCTGCAGTTGGAGGAACTGTTTGAGAAAAATTAGGGTATGTGACCTTATTGGAGGAGGTATGTCATGGGGGCTGGTGGGGACTTTGAGGTTTTAAAAGCCCCACCATTCCCAGGTAGCATCTGGCTCTCTGCCTCTGGCTTGTGGAGCAGATGTGAGCTCTCAGCTACCGCTCCCGTCTGCCTGCTGCCAGGCTCTCTGCCATGATGATCATGGACTCACCCTCTGAAACTGTAAGTAAACCTTCAACTAAATGCCCCAAATTAAATGCTTGCCTTAGTCATGGGGTTTTGACTACCAACAGAAAAGTAACTAAACTGCCAGAGGTGACTTCCACCACTGGATGGGCTTGGGATGGTTGAACCCAGAGATATGATTCACTTCCTTCTATCTGCTCTGGGAAGACCCTTCTCAAAACTTACAAAGAAAGATAACTTTGTAACTCATGGTGAGCCACACTTAAGGGACACCACAGTCACCAGGGCCCTACCTTCACAGGGAACACATAATCATAGGAAGTATCCTATCTAAGAAACTACTGTCTAATCAAAGATAATAATTTTTCCCTTAAGATTTTTATACCTTTATATCGCTGGTCTATTCGAGTTAAATTTTGTTTTCAGCATGAGACTCTGAAACAAAAACAACCAAGGTAAGCTATCATGACCCTACAGTTCCAGCCACTGGGAAGGCTAAAGCAACAGAATCTTCCCTGGGTAATACAAGAAACCAGAGTTTACACTTGATTTTAGCTAAAAAGAAGAGAAGCAATACACTCTTACAAAAATAAAAAAAGAAAAGCTTTTGTTTTGTGCAGTTGTTGCTTGTTTTATTTTGTTTTTTTACAAAATTAGAGCCAGCAAGATAGCTTAGTGGGTAAAGGTACTTGACCTGACAGAATTCAATTTCCAGAACCCAAACAATGGAAGGAACCAATTCCCACAAGTTTTCCTCTCTCTCTCTCTCTCTCTCTCTCTCTCTCTCTCTCTCTCTCACACACACACACACACACACACACACACACACACACACACACACACACAAAGTTACATTTTTTAAATACAGTATACAGTACAAGAAGAAAAACTCATAAAGTCAATTGGAGTAGAGTGAATATAATTGGCCTCCATAATCTCATAGGGAGTGACATTATTAAGAGGTGTGGCTTTGTTAGAATGGATTTGTTGGAGGAAGTGTGACACTGTGGGGGAGGGCTTTGAGGTTTTCTATGCTCAGGATACTGCTTAGTGTCTCAGTCAACTTCCTATTGCCTGCAAGATGTAGGACAATTGGTGCTGAGTGTAATTTGATGAACTGTAGGGATCAAGAGGTTTCAGAGGAGAATTTTAGTATGTGGCCTAGAGATTGTTCTTGTGATGTTTGTTTTTTTAATATTTATTTATTTATTATGTATACAATATTCTGTCTGTGTGAATCCCTGAACGCCAGAGGAGGGCACCAGACCTCATTACAGATGGTTGTGAGCCACCATGTGGTTGCTGGGAATTGAACTCAGAACCTTTGGAAGAGCAGGCAATGCTCTTAACTGCTGAGCCATCTCTCCAGCCCTGTTCTTGTGGTGTTTTGGTGAAGAAAGTGGCTGCCTTTTGCCCTTGTCCGAAGAGTCTGCCTGAGACTAAAGTGGAGAGTTTTGGACTAATTCAGTTGGCAGAAGAAATCTCAAAACAGCCTAGTGTAGACTCTGTCATGTGGTTACTGGTGTTCATGCCTTTAAATATTTATAATAAAAAGGAACATGTTGAGCAGGATAAATTACAAAATGTAAATTTTGGGGAGAAAAAGAGCATCAGGAAGTGGAATGGAGCAAAATCCTATGTTCAAGGAGATAGATTAAGAAATGGAATACAGGGAATGGTGATCTTAGGGCATGACCCCACCCAGCTAAATTTCCAACTTGTAAAAAGGAATTAAAGAAAAGTTCAGAGCCAGGTGTGGTGGGGCACACCTTTAATTCCAGCACTGAGAAGGCAGAGGCTGAAAGACCTCTGAGTTTGAGGCCAGAGTAAGTTTCAGGACAGCCAAGCTTAGGTAACGAAGGACAGGAAGCTGGTAAAGATGTAACTGAATGAGAGGGTCATGTACCAGCCCCAGTAAGCACCAGAACTTGCCAGCTTCAGCTGTGTGGTTCTGCTTTAGTGATAAGGACAGAAAAAACAGGATATGGAATCGTCCTCTGTGGCTAAAGAATGCCAAAGAGGTCAGGCATGTGTCAGGGGTGTCCCTGAGTGGAGGCTTAGTAAAGAAGTCATTTCCTGAAGCTGTGAAGTTAAAGCCTGCAGTGCCTTGGAAACCCCAAGATGTTGGAGATACCTGCTGAGGAGAGCTGCTAACAGACCGAGAGAAAGAAGTCTGCTGCAGTCAACGAAGAATGGAGTTGGAGATCCAGAGCATTTTAACATCAGACATGGAGATGCATGCAGAGTTTGGAGTTTGCCCAGCTGGCATTTTGGTCTTTTTTTGGTCCAGTATTTCCTCACTATGTTCCCTTCCCTGCGTTTTGGAATGGTAATGAATCTCCTGTTGGAAGTGTGTGGTTTACTTTTTGATTTTTACAGGTGATTACAGCTAAGAGATTGCCGTGAGTCTCACAAGAGACTTTGAACTTTGGACTTTAAAATACTGTTGAGACTGTGATAAACTATGAGGACTTCTGAAGTAGGCCTAAATGCACTTTGCATTATCATATTGTTACAAGTTTATGGGGCCAAAGGGTGGGATGTGGGCATCCACACAGACTTCAGTTGTGAGGACAGAGGTCAACGGCAGGTGTCATTCCTCAGAAGCCATCTTTAGCCTGAACTCCAGTAGCCTAGACTGGCTGGCTACCCAGCAAGTCCCAGAAATCTAGTCTCTGCTTCCCCAGCACTGGGATTACAAGGAAAACTCACCACCTCACCAGCCTATCCAACTTTTTGTAGTTTGTTTTCTTTTGTTCTTAATGTTCTGGGGAACAACTTAGGCGCTCATGCTTGTATAGCAAGCATTTTATGGGCAGAGCTTATCTCCCCAGTCCCACTGGGTTTGTTTTTGTTTGATTTTTTTTTGGGGGGGGGGGTAGGGGTTTTCCTAGACAGGGTCTCTCCATGTGGTCCCGGCTGTGCTGGAACTCGCTATGTAGACCAAACTAGCCTCGAACAGAGTTCCTTCTCCCTCTGCCTTCTGAGCGCTGAGATTAAAGGCGTGCACCCCTCATGCCCCGCTGCTCTGCTTCTTGAATCAGCCTCAATAGTAGCACAGGCTAGCCTCAGACCCGTGCTTCTGCCCCCAGTACTGAAATTACAGGAATTTATAGGTGTGCCATCGTATGTCGTGTGCTTTCGTTGTTTAACCCAGACAAACAGCTTACATTTCCAAAAGACCTTCAGAGCAACAACTGGAGCTACAACTCGCTTCTCTGTAATTAGTCGCCGTTTGGCAGCGCTCTTCAGCCCCATACCACCTCCGCGGTCCGCACCCCAAAAGACGGACAGACTTTGGAGTCGCTACCCCAACGCCGCACAAGAAGGAAGTTGTAGCCAGACGAATCCTGCCTTCCAGAATTCCCTTCCTCACCTTCCGTCCGAGTTTCCCATCACCCGCCTACCACTATGCTTCCCTATGCCGGAAGCCTGTACTCAGCGAAGACTGAGCGGGCCGGGCCGACTTCGCCCCGCTACGTCGCTTCCGGCGGCGCCTGGTGACGTATTCGAGCGCGCCGGGCCGCGTGGAGACGGTTCGGCGAATGGAGGTCAGCGAGGGTGATCGCTGCACCGGTCTCGCGTCATGGAGAGCCCGGTTTGCTGAGCGTGGGTATCCGGAACGGGAAGGGTGGCTGGGGAGGGCAGCAGTTAGTAAGGACCAGCGGGGCTATTGTGTGTGGGAGTTGGAGGGGGTGGAAAGGAGCTCTTGACTCCATGACCCAAGGGCGCTGGCCGGTTGCAAATTCGGTTCCGGCCTACTATTGCGCACGCGCCCCTCTGCCCGCCTTGGACACGAGGCCTAGCCTGCGAGGCAAAGCTACTCGCAGTGACCCTTGCGTCCCCTCCCGGTAGGGTGTCGTGGGTCTGCATTTTAGGTTTTAGGGTTGATATTTACTTAAACGCAGATTAGATTTAAATTGCTCTTAGAAATGTCTTGAAAATCGATACGGTTGGCCAGCGCTTCCACGCTGTCTGGGTTCATCAAGTGGTGGCTATTGAACTTGGGTAGATTTCCCCCTTATGAGCCATATTTTATTTCTTCGTGGGTATAGGTTAAGTCTTTTTTACAGCTGCAGTAGTCTGCTCATAAAATAAGCTGGTCATATACCCGATTCCCGGAAACAAAAAATAATTAAGGCGTTTTCTGCTTCAGTCGAACTAAGGTTTAGTAATTTGTCTCACCTGGTTTCTATCTCACTTTAGGGAACAAGACTGGGCAGAATTGTTGAAAGAAACATGAATATGTAACATGTTCTCAAAGAAGGTCGTGTTTTGCAGGACTTGAAAAAAGGTAGTGTGTTTTGCCATGCCCTGTGGTTAGCGGGGAAGGCAGTTGCAAGTCTGGCGCTGTGGGATGAAAGTGCCAAGTGGAGCCTGGTTTGCGGGAATTGGATAAAACTGGGAAGGTGACTCTTATCTTCATGTCATTGTCGTGGTTTTCTTCAAAGTTTATGTAATACTCCCCTCTCTTTTCAGGACTTTGGAATCGCTTGCTAGGAGTCTTACCTCCCTCCCTCTCCCCAGCTCCCACCATCATGGCAGTTCGCTTGATGAAGCAGTGCACATGCCTGTTGAGAGAAGCTACCCGTCTAGTCCCCACCATTGCTCCAGTTGGCCGATTGAGACTTGCCAGGGTGGCCTGTAAGCATTTGACCTCCTCAGTCAGTTCCCCCTCCTCGGGTTCCTTGACGGAGCTGCTGGGAAAAGAGCAAGTGTTTACACCCTACCCAGAGCACCAAGAGGTGGACTGCCTCATTGAGAAAGCCACCAGGCCAGAGGAACTGCTACAGCTGGTAGGTGGGGATCATCGCCTGCACCACAACCATGCGGCCCTCATACTCATCCGGCTCTCTTACCTGCTGTCTGAGAAGCCGAAGGAAAAGGCATTGCTGGTAGAGGATGCTCGCTTTCAGCAACTTATCAGTCGGGTCAACAGTCAGGTAAGTGCTAACATGTTCTCTTTAGGTCTTTAGAATCCTTGCAAGGAGACTTACCTCCATCCCTCGCCCCTAGCACCAGCTGTAGACAGAGCTCCTGGTATTTCTTCTAGATTGCAAAGAACTTGCCTGTGCTTTTTGTTCCTCCTCCCAGGAGCCTGTTAGGTAAATGTTTGAGTCAAGGACAACCCAACACCTGGTATCAGACTACAGGAGATGAGCCTGGTTCTTTCAGTTCCTTCGGTGCTTTGTCCTCAACAGCAGAGCCTTATATTTCTGCTTCCGCCCCCAGTGTCTGATTGCCCATTGACACCACCCTGAAGTCAGGAGATGCGGTGTGACTAGTGGTGGGCCCCTGAACCCAGGGCTATTTTCTAGTCACATTCAGATCCTCAGAGCATGAACATGAGGAAACGATAAGGCCTATTTGCATGGTTCTGGAGCAGCACTCAACTACAGCCAGTTTTGCTCCTAATGAGGATAGACTCCTTCACAGAGCTACTTCCCTGGATCCCATCGGCTAAGGAAGTACAATCCTACCCTAGCTAAACTGGCCTCATTCCCTCATCTCAGTGTGATAAGGAAGGGTTGGGCTAAGTGCTTTAAAACCGTTTGCGTTTTTAAACCACTACAATAAGATGTGGCTTTTGTTTGTTTTGTTTTTTCGAGATGGTTTTTCTATGTAGCCCTGGCTGTCCTGAAACTTGCTCTGTAGACCAGGCTGGCCTTGAACTTAGGTAGTATAGGAAGAACCCTTATAGTCTTGTAATTAAGCATGTTACCTAGCTTGTGCTGTGTGTGTTCACATCAGAGTCAAGTGTTTCTTCCCAAGTATATAATGCATAAATAAACTTAATAAGCTTCATAGTCTGTGATTTGATTTAATTCCAGATGTGGTGTGTTTGTTTGGTAATTCTTAAGATACAAGACTCAATATTGGAACAGAATAGTGACAGTAACTTGGAACAGTAACAACAGAAACAAAAGGAGGTTGTGTGACATGTGGAACTCAGAGTACCCCTTACAGGCATCAATTCATCCGGCTTAGCTCCAAGTACTCCACCCGCCAAATTATCTTCCCAGCCATTCCTCTTTCTTTGGAGGCTGCAAGAGCAGACTCAGGAGACGGGTCCTACGAGGCTGGGATGAGACTAGCTGCTCAAAGGAGTTGTATTAAATACCTTTGGAACCTGCTTCATGTTGTCCTTGTCCTTTTCTGTGTAGATAACTTCAATCTGGCATGGGACCCTTGTGAAGCTGCTGCGGAGCCTGTACACACTTGTGCTTCCTCAGACCTCCAAGGAGCTGCAGTCAGTAGAACAGGAAGTGCGCTGGCGTCTGCGGAGGCTCAAGTACAAGCACTTAGTCTACCTGGCTGAGTCCTGTGCCTCCTTCATGCAGGAGCAGCACTCGCAGGAGCTCCTGGCTGAGCTGCTGATACACCTGGAGAGGCGCTGGACAGAGATCAATGACAGCCGTACAGTAGTGACCATGATGATGAAGGCAGGACACCTTTCAGAGTCCCTAATGAACCGCCTAGAAGACAAGGTATGGGGCTGAGAACAGACCCTCTGGGACTTTAGGCCTACTCTGTGCGTGACAGTCTTCTGCAGAAAGGGAAGTTTGGAGCTCTATATGGGAAGTCAGTATTATATTAGACATCTCGGGTATTATATGGGAAGGGGTCTAGGCACATAAATCCAACACCTGACGTTAACACGTGAATCCTGGTTAGACCTGCGCTATCTCATGTATAGTTCAGCTTCTAGATAAAACTCCTAGAGGTAGCTCTGTCCGCTGCCCCTTCCATGTTGCTATCTCTGCAGTCAAGTCAAATTCAGTTCCTGTCTTCTCATGGTGGGAGCTGGCCCAGATGACTGCCACAGCAAGCTCTGCTGTTCATGGGCCCTGTGTCCCCTGCCCTTGGGACCTAGGGATAAATTTGGCTGCAGACATTATACTCCAGGCCCAGGAGTCTCTGGGGCAGGCAAAAAGGCTGATTCTGTGCAACCAGGCCTGTGTTGAGTCAGCTCAGGCCCAGTTGCTATCTCACAGGGGCTGCACTGGATGGGACCCCTGCCCCCAGCTCATCCCAACCACCTCAGCTGATCCCTGCGCGGCTGTGGTTGACAGTGCCTGGAGCTGGTGGAGCAGTTTGGCCCTGATGAGCTACGGAAGGTGCTGGTGACGCTGGCAGCACAGAGCCGGCGGTCGGTGCCCCTGCTGCGGGCCATCTCCTACCACCTGGTACAGAAGCCCTTCCCACTGACGAAAGGCGTACTCCTGGACCTGGCCTATGCCTACGGTGAGAAGGGAGTCCTGGCCATGGACACTGCAGCCGTGTCAAATTCAGTGCCTGCCCTAATGATGGCAAGCACTGGCCCAGAAGGCTGCCATAGAAACTGTGACTCCTGAGCCCTGTTCCCCATGCTTGGTTCTGGGATAAAGTTAGTCACAGACACCAAACCTAGAAGTCAAGTCTGAGATGGGGTAGGGCAGTGGGTGTGAGGCACTGACCTTCCCCACATCTACTCTCTGGTATCTGCTCCATCCCAAAGGTAAACTCAATTTCCACCAAACCCAAGTGTCCCAGCGCCTAGCTGCTGATCTCCTGCCCTTCATTCCCAGCATGACATTCAGCGAGGTGGCCCGTTGCGCCAAGTCCTTTGCCTTCCTCAAGTGGCTCAACCTGCCCTTGTTTGAAGCCTTTACTCAGGTGAGTTAGGACCAGTTCTAGGGTTCTCTGTGTAGAGGCTCTGCAGGCCTTCGTTGGGAACTGCTCCTTTGGTTGTGGAAGCAAAGCCAAGCTGAAAATGCTTCTTGGTGGATTGTAAATGCACTTCAGAGCCTCTTGGTCTGTGGGGGGCACCTTTGTACTCATGGCTGCTGACCACTCCGAGTGGAACTGGGTGAAAACATGGTGCCTGCCTGCACTTGTCCCTAGAGCTGTCAAAGAGTTTCTAAAACAGCTGTCGGGAGTTGGGTTCTGGGAAGCTGCCGCTCGGTGAAGTCTGGGCTCTCGGGAAGGGAGGGGACAGCTGCTGTTCGGGCACTTACTTTGTCACTCTGGCCTAGCACCTGCTGAGCAGAGCCCAGGACGTCTCCCTGTCCCACCTGTCCAGCATTCTTCTTGCTTTTGCCCGTCTGAACTTCCATCCTGAGCAGGAGGATCAGTTCTTCACCTTGGTATGAGCACTGAGCTGCCATTTTCCTGACTTCTGCCTCAAGCCTCTGTCTAAGAGTGGCAGGGGTGGGGAGGGGGCACAATATTTGGCATGGGAGGAAAGGGGGTATTTCTAGGGACCGTTGGAGGGCAGGAAGACTGGGGGCATTGGCTGGTATGATTCTGAGTGCAACCAGCCAGGGACAACAGCTATATCGCCACCTATGTGGCCAAAAGTTCTTCCTTCATCACAGTGCCTGTTGCTGAGCATCACAAGGGATTTGAGCCCTTGGGCCCTGCTATTGGGCAGATATGAGTAAACCTAGCTAAATAGCACCAGGATACTGGGTTCCTTGGATTGGTGCAAGCCTTACTCAGTCAGGATGTTGGTCGTGCTTTCCAGTAGCTGCCTCTGGCTCCAGTATGACCAGGGCTTGGCTGCAGGCTTTTCTGGGATGTTGCAGTACTTGGGCTGAGCCTGCTTTCTCCACTATACTCTCCTTGCCCAGGTGCATGAGAAGCTGGACTCCATGCTGGGAAGCCTAGAGCCAGCACTGCAGGTGGACCTGGTGTGGGCACTGTGTGTGCTGCAACAAGTTCGAGAATCAGAGCTGCAAACAGTTCTCAATCCTGGACTTCACAAACAATTTCTAGGTGAGGATTCTGCCCCGCACACATCCTGTAACATGGAAACTTCCTTGTCTACCAGCCAGGGAAGAAACTGAAGCAGAGACGGACGGCCAGAGCACACAAAGCACACCCCTGTGGCTTTTTTCAACAACTCCCTGTAGCTGGCCTACAGATCTTAACTTTGGAGCCCCAGCCTAAGTTCCCCTGAGTGGGGACCTCTGCCTTCCCATGTAATATCTCTTGTGAGCCTCTCAGTTCTGCACCTGCTGCTGAACGTCAACCCACCTTTTCTCTCATTCTCCCAGAGAACAAGTCTCCAAAGGAGCAGAGCACCTTCCAGAAGTTGGTCCACATCAACACCACTGCCCTGCTGGAGCACCCTGAATATAAAGGCCCTTTCCTGCCAGCCTCAGCTGTAGCCCTCAGTCCCTCATCCTCTACCAAGATGACACCTCTACAGAAGGAGCTGCAGGAGACACTGAAGGCACTGCTGGGGAGCACTGACCAGGGCAGCCTGGAGGTGGTCACCCAATATGGCTGGGTACTGGGTAAGGGTTCCCTTCTGCTAGGGAAGGGTTTAAACCTTGCAGACACCTGCCCCTTATGCTTATTTGTGTGTACACTGTGGGGTCTCTAAGGCATCACCTGCAAGTTCTCATCCCATTCCTGCCTTCCCTTGCCCCCCAGATGCAGAGGTGCTCCTGGATGCCGATGGCCATTTTCTACCCCTGAGAGATTTTGTTGCTCCTCACCTTGCCCAGCCAGTAGGAAACCAGCCACTGCCCCCTGGAGCTAAAAGGTAGGTGTCCAGGGATCCCTGGTAAAGGATACAGTGGTACTGCTGTTCTTGACTGTCTGTTAACTCCTTGTCTTCATCTGAGAGCGTTCCTTGTAAGCACCCTTGCCTCCTGCTAGGATCGCTTTCCTGCGCTGGGAGTTCCCTAACTTCAACAGCCGAAGCAAGGACTTGTTGGGCCGTTTTGTCCTGGCTCGTCGACATGTACTGGCTGCAGGCTTCCTGGTGGTAGATGTGAGTACCTGTTGGGCAAGGGATCACCGCAGAGGGAGATGCCCATACCTGTCTAAAGAGCTAAAGGATATAGAGAGGGGCCCAGCTCTGGACCCTAAGCCAGGTTCTTCTCTGCCCCACAGCCCTACAGAGGCTTTGCTAGCCCCCTGTGGGTGCGCCGAGTGCAGCACAGCCACGGGAGCTGCTCCCTCTGACTGCTGCTGTGCGACTCTGGAGCTGCCGGCGTGCTCGGTGTGAAGGGCAGATTTCCTCCAGAGAGAAAGTTCAGAGCTTTCAGGGCTACATAGAATTTCTATCACATTTTCTTCAGATGCCCTGCTGGGATGGATCTCTTTGCCCCTGCCAGAGCCAGGACCTCCATGTGCTCTTCCTTAGGATAAAGGCTGGGTATTTAAATCTGTCAGGCACCAGCACTAACAGAACAGGAGGAGCTACTGGCCATGTGAAGACAGGAAAGGACCCTGCGGCCCATGTGACCTATCTCTACCACCTTCTTCCAGGTCCCATATTATGAATGGCTGGATCTCAAGTCTGAATGGCAGAAAGGCGCCTACCTCAAGGACAAGATACGAAAAGCAGTGGCTGAGGAGTTAGCCAAATGACCTTTCCCATTGCTTCAGGCTGCATCCCAGAGACCTGACGGCTCAGTGGCCCAGCACTGAGTGCTGGGCAAACCAAAGTTGTCACCCTGAAGGATGAACCGTCTCTATAGGACCTTGGCCAGAGCAGTGGGGTGGCCAGCAGCTCCAGGGAACAGGTGGACCTAATAAATCTGTGGTTTTGGTGGGTGCCAGGTATCCTCCTAGGCTCTTTATCTGTCTCCTCTATCCCTGCCCCCCTCCATTTTGGACACACAGACCCTACCTTCTCCCCCAGCTCCCCAATAGTTCCTGTGTGGTGCAGCACAGCAGAGGAGGGCTGACTTAAGAGACTAAACCTGGATCCTGGACACGTGGACTCCAGGAATGAGGAGCTTCCCTGGAAACCCACTAGTCTAGAAGTGTAAGCAGAATTCTGATTATGGTCCTGAGAGGTTCCCTCCATGCCCATGTGACTACAGAGTATCTAATGGTAACAGGTGGTCTGGGAGCATCCAGGCCCGTGGTCTGGGAGCATCCAGGCCCTGGTCCTGGGAAAAGAGAAAAGTTCACTTGGCTGACATTACAAGATCCATAGCCAGACCGTCACTCTAGTGGCTGCCTTAACCATATAGACAAGTCAGGAACCACCAGTTCAAGATGGCGGCCTAAGTACTTGTTGGATAGCAACAGAGTATCTACCTTTACAGGAGACCCCCATGGACAAGGCTTGCCCAAAGGGGAGTCTGAAGACAAAGGAGGTTCTTATCCTACTCTGTGCATGCCTTCCAAAGCACCAGTCCTCACCCTCTGTGTGGCTTAGCACTTCTGTTGTCCTGCACAAGCCTGCTGGCACCACAGGTGAAGGGGAAGCTGGCACAGCTTGTCTGAGTTGGGGTGGGCCAGGCAGATAATGCTGACTCGCCAGCTGGGGCAGCTGGCTGGTGTGTGAGAAAATAAAGATACATGCTGCTCACCACATGGACCACTGGCTTTTCTTTAGAGCTACCTGGACAGCACTAGTTAATACTCAGGTGACTTCCTCCATGGTAGGGCTGTGCTGCAAAGTCACTGCGGTGCTGACATGAGCAGAAATCGGGAGGGTGTTCTTGTCACAGGACCCACCTGGCCTATCAGAATTACATTGTTACTATCTTTAGTCTAAGAATGTTACATGGAGGACTCGGGATTTAGGGAAATGAATTTTCTAGATTATCTCATTTAATAACACCTAACATTTTACTGATGGTGTTGGTGTTTCTATTTGTTTTTAGGGATTATTTTTAGTTTTGTGTAGGTGTTGTTTTCATGTGGTTATATGCAGATGAGTGAAGATACTGTGGAGACCAGAGGCATCAAGTCCTCTGGAGTTGGTGTGGATGCCAAGAACTGAACTCAAGTCCTGGAAGAGCAGCAGGTGCCCTGCACTGCTGAGCTCTGTGCCTCTGCTGTCTGAGTAGTTCTTGTGGATCTCTTGCGATGAGGATTTAGGTTGCATTCGCAGTGTCCCAGCTCTTGTGCTGAGGTGGGCTTTATGGTAGAGTATGTTTGGCTGTCTGCAGTGCTGGGGATCAGACCCAGCATCTATGTGTGCTAGGTTAGTGCTCTGCTGAGCTACACTTCCAGTTTGTTTTATGGATTCTAGATCTTAGTCCTTTGTTGACTGCAATTTGCAAATATTTTCTCCTAATGCATATTGTGGTTTCTTTAGTTCTTTTAACTGGGATCTTTACAGAGCATAAAATTTCCATTAGATTCAGTTACTTATTAGACTCACTTTTATAGGTTGTATTTCAGTGTCAAGTTTTGAGAATTGTGCCTAGGGAGCTGGAGAGATGGCTCAGTGGACCCGGGTTCAATTCCCAACACCCACATGGCAGTTCACAACTGTCTGTAACTCCAGTTCCAGGGGATCTGGCACCCTCATACAGACATACATGCAAGCAAAACACCAGTGTTCATAAAAAAATAACTTTTTTTAAAATTGTGCTTAGCCCCAAGAGCCCTGAAATTCTTTTCCTAAAAGTGTTAAATTTAAGGATCATCTTTACCTAGCAAGTGCACTTGAGCATGCAAGCCACAGACAAGCCTAGGAGGTGGTCCTTTGGCACTGTCCACTGTTTTATGTTTGTTTTCGGGTTTTGTTTTGTGGGGTTTTGTTTTTTTGGGGACAGTTTTTCTGTGTAGCAAGTTGTGTGCCACCCACCACCCAGCTTTGGTTTTGTTTTTTAAGTTTTCTCTCTGGCCTGGATCTTGCCAAGTAGGCCTAGCTAGCCAGCCAGGAAGCCCTGGGGTCCTTCTGTCTCTTCCTTGCTATAGCTGGAACACAAGCAAGCATGAGGCATGCATGAGACTCAGGTCTTCAGGTGCATCAGTAATCTGCTGTCTCCCCAGTCTTTGCACTTGTGTTTGGGTGTGTGGCCTCGTCCAGGTGCTCCACAATCCTCTGTTGAGAAGCCCTCTTCCCCCGTTTTTATATTTGTATGTCTGCAAGAAGTTCGCATGTTTCAGAGTTCTGCTATTGACAAACTTTCTGTCCTTGTGAGTGTTACATACTCACAGTTACCATGGCTGTAAAATAGCTATAGTCCAGGCATGATGCATCATACCCAGCACTTACAGGGGCTGGGCTGAAGCAGGAGGATTGCAATTTGTGCTAGCCTGAGCTATCTCTTTGCCTTAAGTAGCCAAGAATAGTGACTCAGAACTTTATTCGCAGGTGGATCTTTGTGAGTTCAAGGCTAGCCTAGTTTACAGAGTGAGTTCCAGGAGACAGCCAGAACTATATAGTGAAACTCTGTCTTGAAAACAAATTACTTAATGACTCCTATTTAAGATGGCTTCAGTTATTGTGATTCATGTGTCTTTACACTGAGTTTTATTAAGTTTGCATCTACAAAAACATGGGATTTTAGTAGAAATTACACTAAGTCTCTGGATCAGTTTGAGGAAACTCATCGTTATGCTTAATTATGCAATCAACAAACATGTCTCTTTTGTCGGTCTTGATAGCTTTCATCACTATTGTATAGTTTTTGTTTCTTTAGTGTATGGCCAAAGGCTTAGAATGATTGATTCCAGTGGCACTGTGCTGTTTATTCAGTTTGGGGCAGGAGGTGCTGGAGAGGGAATTGAGACAGGGTCTCACTATGTAACTGTCAGTCCTGGAACTTGCTATGTAAACCAGGCTGGCCTGGAACTCACAGAGATCCACCTGCGTCCTTAGTGCTGGGATTAAAGGCATGCGCTGATACACCAGGCCGATTTTGTTTTTTAAGGTTTAATTATACATGAGCATATGCAAGTTCCTGATCTAGAGCTGGAGTTAGAGGCAGGAATGAGCTGCCTGACTTGGATCTGAACCAAGCGGAGCCTCTGAGAGAGCAGCCTTGCCCTTCTAAACACATCACTCAGAGTCCTTGTTTCTGTGACTTAGCTTGTGGCCTTAGCTGGTGTCTGATCACCTTCCTCTACTCTCCATTCTGTACTCACCCTCTGCGAGCACTTTAGCGGGTCTTTCCTTTCATCCCTGAATGCTCTGGGCCCTTTGTCATCCTACTTGGATTGGATTGGAACTTCCCATTGGACTTAATTATAGGACATGGCAACACCAAATGCCCCTGAAAGCAAGGCTCTCCTGTGTCACATACACCCGTACTTCATACATATATAGGATTATATATTGGGTAATGAAGGCTCTCCTGTGTTCCATACACCCGTACTTCATACATATATAGGATTATATATTGGGTAATGAAGGCTCTCCTGTGTCCCATACACCCGTACTTCATACATATATAGGATTATATATTGGATAATGAAGGCTCTCCTGTGTTCCATACACCCGTACTTCATACATATATAGGATTATATATTGGATAATGAAGGATCTCCTGTGTCCCATACACCCGTACTTCATACATATATAGGATTATATATCGGGTAATGAAGGCTCTCCTGTGTCCCATACACCCGTACTTCATACATATATAGGATTATATATTGGGTAATGAAGGCTCTCCTGTGTCCCATACACCCGTACTTCATACATATATAGGATTATATATTGGGTAATGAAGGCTCTCCTGTGTTCCATACACCCGTACTTCATACATATATAGGATTATATATTGGGTAATGAAGGCTCTCCTGTGTTCCATACACCCGTACTTCATACATATATCGGATTATATATTGGGTAATGATTCAAGGCATATACAAGCTTCTGGAAGATCCTGTCTGAGTCCTTGAATTTTGGTTGAATTTACTTCCTATTCTCTGGTGCACATAAGCTTTACCAACAAGAGTAACTGCTACCTTCAGCTCACTTGATGTAATCAGTGTGGTGTCACTGATGTAATGGACCAAAAACAGCTAAGAGCTCACACCAAGCAGGGGTCAGAGAACACACTGGGTATGGCTGAAGGCTTTTGAAGTCTCAAAGCCTGCTCCAGTGACATACTTCCTAGTCCTTTCTTAACAACCCCACCAACTGCCAGTGGGGCCATTTTCACTCAAACCACATTGCTTCACGACAGGCGGGAAGTCTCAGATGGTTATATCTGAAATTCCTGCAGAGACATCCTGGCGTGGGAACCGTTCTAGACACTGCTCTCTTGGGAACTGGGCACCAAGTACGAGGTTGAGGGAGGAGAAGAGAAGCGGTTGAAGGGAAAGGTGTTGAGTGGAGCCATCCTTCAGTATGCAGCAGGTGTCTGAAGATCAGGCCCTGTCACACTGTCCCATTGAACAAGGCAAGGTTTTTACTTTTTTTTTCCCCAAAGACTTGTTTGGTGTATTTGTTGGGTTTGGTGCCAAATTGTCTGACTTGTAAAACAAATTATGAAATAATCTTTTGTTTTCTAAGAGAAAAATTTCAAATTTATGTTAATTTCACCTTAAAATTTTGGTGGAAATTTCCAATCTAGTTTTTTGAAGGTGTTGTTCGGAGACAGGGTGTCACTAGGTAGTCATGGCCTGGCACTCACTGTATATTAGGCTGGCCTTGAACTTAGTGTAATTCTGCTTCTGCCTCCAAAAACTGGAATTATGGACATAGCCTCAGACCCTGCTTTGTGCATGAATTTTTCTTTTCCTATTTTCTTTTTATTTCTGTTTTGCATTCATGATGGTATGGGTATTCTGTTGTTGTTCATTTTGGACTTTTTTGTTTGTTTTGAGACCGAGTTTCTCTTTATAGCCTTGGCTGTCCTGGAACTCACTCTGTAGACCAAACTGGTCTAGAACTCACAGAGATCCACCTGCCTCTGTCTCCCAAGTGCTAGGATTAGAGGTGTGCATCACCACTACCTAGTTCCTTTTGGTTTTTTTTAGCCAGGGTCTCACTGGTTAGCCCTGGCTGTCCTGGAACTTACTACCAAGTCCTGTTATTAAATATGTTGGTACTGTCTTATGGACTAGAAAAGTGGTCTCTTTTGAGGAAAGATCTAAGGGCATTTTTTAAATACATGTTTTCTGGAACTACCAAGATGGCTCAGCTGGTAAAGGCATTTTCTGCCAAGCCTGACAACCTGAATTCAATCCCTGGGACCAGCACAGTGGAAAGAGACAGCCAACTCATGTGAGCTGTTCTCTGACCTCCACATATTCAGTAATGTGCACTTACACACATTTGGGCCTGGCTGGTGGCGCACGCCTTCAATCCCAGCACTAGGGAGGCAGAGGCAGGCGATCTCTGTGAGTTCCCGAGTCCAGCCTGGTCTATAAGAGCTAGTTCCAGGTCAGGCTCCAAAGCTATAGAGATACCCTGTCTCAAAAAATAAGTAAAATTTTGAAAAAATCCAAACACTTGAACACTTCAGTTTTTTAAAAGTGCAGTCTCAGCTGGGCAATGGTAATACACGCCTTTAAACCCAGCACTTGGGAGGCAGAAACAGGCAGATCTCTGTGAGTTCGAGGCCAGCCTGGTTTACAGAGTGAGTTCCAGGACAGCCAGAGTGGTTAAACCTGTCTCAAAAAAACAAAAACGAAACCCACCTAAAGTCCAGTCTCTTAACTTTGAGCTCCTGTAAAAATCCAAAATAGGGTACTTCCTCTTCCAAGAGGGAAGAACCAGGACACAGGTACAATCAGATCAAAGTGAAACCAATCTCCAGTAGTGGATGTAGTTCAGTATCTAACGTCTAGACTTCCCTGTGATCTGGGCTTTAACAGGCCTGAGGAGTCTTACATCATGAGCTCTGCGATACTTAACAATTTGTCTCATAGACTCAGGCCACTCCACCCACTGCTGGGTTTTGGTGTGATTTGGTTTGTTTTTTGGTTGGTTGGTTGGTTGGTTTTTTGTTTTTCAAGACAGGGTTTCTCTGTGTAACAGCTTTGGCTGTCCTAGAGCTAAGCATAGACCAGGGTGCCTCGAACTTACAAAATAAAGATCTGCTTGCCTCTGCTTCCCAAGTACCAGGATTAAAGGCCTGTGCCACCACCATGCCCAGCCCCACTGCTGTTCTTCGTGTTCCCACAGACCTGGTTTGTCTCCACACACTGGGTTCTCAGCTGCTCTCCATAAACCTTTCGTAGCTTCAGTACCAGTAGAAAACTTTCAAAGCCATGTGGATACTCTTACATATTACTAAGCTCAACAGCCAGCCTGAACTTAAGCCTTGACCCTACTGGACCATGGCTTCTGTGTGCGGACCCTGAGAGACAACTACTCGGAAGATTTGACTCAGTGAGACTGGTCTCTAACCTTGGCTTTTTTTCCAGCCCCAGTTAACCATTGTCAATTGTCCAGTAAAGCAAAAGTTTCACTTCAGTGGTGCTGATCTCTTGTTAAAATCATGGCTGACTCTTCAGTCCCAGTTGACCAGAAACCTCAGATTCTTAATTTAAGCCTTGGAGATGGCTCAGTGGTTAAGAGCCATCTTGACCACTTAAGAACCACTGTTCTTCCAGAGGACCTGAGTTCAATTCCCAGCACCCACATGGCAGCTCACAAATGTCTATAACTCCAGTTCCAGGGCCTCTGGCACCTTCATAACCAAATGAACATAAAATAAAGTTAAATATTTAAAAAAGGGGGGGAGGCTGGAGAGATGGCTCAGAGGTTAAGAGCATTGTCTGTTCTTCCAAAGGTCCTGAGTTCAATTCCCAGCAACCACATGGTGGCTCACAACCATCTGTAATGAGGTCTGGTGCCCTCTTCTGGCTTTCAGGCATATACATAGACAGAATATTGTATACATAATAAATATTTTTTAAAAATGGCCCCAGTAGAGTCTTTGCTTTCGTCTGGAACTTCACAAGCCAGGCCTCCATCATTTGCACCTCTCTCAATATTCCTGTCTCGCAGTCTTCCCTAATAGGTCATTAAGCTCTGAGCATCCAATGGCCCTTTTTAACCCAAAGCTCCAGATACCTCCACAATCCTCCCACAACCCACAAAACAGCACGCTCAGTCCATCACAGCAACAAACCCATTTTCTGGTACCAACTGTTGGATGAGTTTGCTTTCTGTTGCTGTGATAAACACCATAACCAAAAGCACCTGGGCTGGGCAGTGGACAGTGGTGTCACATGCCTTTAATCCCAGCACTCAGGAAGCAAAGGCAGGTGGATCTCTGAGTCTGAGGCCAGTCTGGTCTACAGAGTGAGTTCCAAGACAGGGCTATACAGAGAAACCCTGTCTCAAAAAAAAAAAAAAAAAAAAAGCAAAAAACAAAAAAAAGCAACTTGGGGAGGAACGGGTTTGTTTAGCTTACATGTCCTGATCACAGTTGACCACTGAAGAAGGCCAAGGATGAGCAGAGACAGAAATGGAGGAACAAAGCTATGCACTGGCTTGCTTTCTTACACCACCCTGGAACTCAGGACCAGCTGCCAAGGGTGATTCTGCCCACAGTGAGCTTGACCTCCCACATCAGTCACTAACCAAGAGAACACCCCCAACAGACTTGCCCACAGCCATCTGATAGAGGCAGTCTTTAAAGGTTCCCTCCTTCCAGATGACTAGCTTAGGTCAAGTTGGCAAAAACAAAACAAAAGCCCACAACTAAGCGGCCCGGCCACCATGCATGCCTGGCTTTTCAGCTTACTTGGTTTTGGTTTTGGTTTTAGAGGGGGCAAAATGAGACATGAGGTCCATGCTGGCTTCAAATTCACTATGTAGCTAAGGATAACCCTGAACTCCGATCCTTCATCCACCATTTCCTGAGTGGCACTTTCTTTTGTTGCCAATGTCCCATCAGGACCTCTATAGGGCTGGCAAGGGAACGAATATGGTGCCCAGAAGGTTCCCATGTCCTACCGCGGTAACTGCTCTGCTGGTGTGAGTGAGCCTTGATTCCATATGGAATGAAGAAGGTTATATGGTCTTCCTGCCATCAGGCTGGGGTAAAGAAGCACCAGGCCCAGCCTCCACCCATCGGATGAGGCACTGCAGGATGCCTTCCTGTTGACATTCACATGGTTTCCCACTACAGCAAGGCTGTTTTCTCATCTTTGAGAGTTCTATTTTAGTTTTCTTCAATTTACAGCTGACCTTAGGAGAAAAAAACAAAACAAAAAAAACAGAGACAAGACCATACCATCTTTTCTGGGCTGCAGGTATCAGGCCTCACAAAAAAAAAGACTCTGGTTTCTGAAAATTCTGAGTTGACAACATGGTAAGGAACAATCAGCACGGTGGCGGCTGGCATACAACTGTTTTTTGTTTGTTTGTTTTTTTAAAGTCCACAGGAGGAAACAACTTGGGAGATGAGGTAAGGGTCGTTAAGTGGAGCGTATAAAGGAAAGGGAGGAATATCAATATCGGGTGGAAAGATGGGTGAGTTGCCAGCAGCAGAGAGGGTTGGGGCAGTTCTGTAGGAGATGCTGAGCTGTTTGGACGCGGTGGGTAAGGGTACCAGAGCCAGATTCCTGCACAGGGCTGCACCTTAAGTCAGGTGCAAGGGAGTGGGGAACAGCACCTGGCCAGCTTCCTGGGCTGTGTACCCAGAAGATCCTGTACACGGGCGCTCCCTTCCTGCTTGCCTCGATAACTGCTCGTTTCCCCAACTCCAGCTCAAAGACGACAATGTGTCATTCATTCATCTCCTGGTGCCTGGCACTGGGAGGGGAGGGGGGTCGGACTGGGCAGTGCAACAGCCGGTGTGGAAGCAATAGCATATTTCAGGAAGGGAAATGGTAAGCATCATCTCTGGAGGTGGGGCACAGGCCCTGCGGGGAATAGTGAGGTGCCCTTCTTTTCTGGCCTAGAGATCCGAAAGGTGAAGGGAAGAAAGCCGATCGCCGAGCTAGAACTCAAAGATCAGCCCAGGAGCTCCTCTGGCGCCGCTTTTCCTGGTGCACTCAGCTCCATCTTCCGTTGCCACAGAGACAGGAGGTGGTTGCTATGGAGACTGACTGCCACAACCAGCCAATCCCAAGCTGCTGTTTCAGCTCATCCTGGGGCCTGGAGGTAATAACTCCTTCCTTGGACTCCCGGCGTCCTCTGCCCAGTCATTGAGCGATAGGTTGGGCCATCACTCATTAAAGTAGCCCTGCCCACTCGGCAAAATACATATCTATCTCCCCAGATTAACCCGCACCCCTGGTTCTGGCAGCACCTTTTGCCTCTTTCCAGCTAAAAGACGATGTCATCTATCTCCCCAGATTAACCCGCACCCCTGGTTCTGGCAGCACCTTTTGCCTCTTTCCAGCTAAAAGACGATGTCACCTTGGGAGGAGCCCGGACTCCAAGTGGCCCCCTGGATGCTGCTGGAAAGGCGGGGCAGGGCGCAGCCTTCTGGCCCTAGACTCAGCAGTGTGAGAGAAGTGATGGGATGAACGTGGGGAATGAGCGCCCTCCCTCTGGCACTCTGCAGTGCCTGGCGCGGTGGCGCACGCTCACTCGGCTTGATTGGCGGGCGGGGCAACGCTGACGTCATCCACGTCCCCCCCCAACAGAGGGGCGGTGGCCGAGCTGGCTACTCCGAGCACATTGACCGACAGAGGGACAGAGAGACAGGGGGACCGGCAGGCACAGGTCCAGGCCATGCCCGGGGAGGCTGCGCGTGCTGAACTGCCGCTGCCTGAGGCAGGAGGGCCAGGATCCCGCACAGGTGAGACCGCAGCGGCTCCCCGTTCTGGCCCAATACCTTTATCTGGCTTTCTCTCTCTCCATCCCTCAGCCTCCTAACAGTCCCCTCCTCTATCTTTCCAGACCGGTTCTTCTCTCTACATTGCATCCTTCCCCCACACCCACCCCCAGGATTTTATGAAAGCCTGGAGGCCGCAGGGATCATCCTCCAAACCTGAAGCCATGAAGGGCAGTGTCTTTCACTCTGGGCTGGCGGGAAGGGGGTGCTCTTTGGACCAAGTCCCATTTGCTTGAGCTCCTGTGCCACATCGTGTTTCTTTGTCCACAGAGAGCTATGGGGCCACAGGACCGACGGTGGGTGGCAGGTTTGGAAGCAGGAGTCCCTGAGGGTACTGCAGGCTTATCTGGTGACCACCAGAGGGTCCTTAGAAGAACCTTAGGTGTCCAGGATAGCAAGCGGCTAGCCTTAGAAAGGAGGTGTAGGACTGATGGGAGCCCAGCCAGAGGACACTGGCAGAGCTGGGTCTGGGAGGTGAGGCCCTGGGGAGGTGTCGTAGCCAGCAGTGGTCTTAATATGTAGACGCTGGAGAAGCAGGGGCATTATGTTGGTGGGAACCAGTCCACTTGCAGGCCTGAGGGTACTCTTAAGCTTGAATGGTCCCTGCTGGAGATGAACTGTGTGGAGCTTGGGCAAGGCCAAGGGCACCTTGCTGTGTGCAAGAAGTCATCTGGGGACAGGATGGGCAAGAATGGGGATGGCACCAGTGCTAGGCCAGAGGCCTGACTGAGAGCTAACACAGATGCCACCCTACAACTCTTGGGGAACAGGCAATTCAGGCTGGGGACTCCCCAGACCCACTGGTAGGCTGGTTCCTTTCTGGCTTGCTTGGTGACTTTGGATGAGTCATGAAACAAACAACAATAACAAAAATCCCCCACGACTTTGGCCTTTTATTTCCATTTTAACCTTGGCCCAATTCTGCCCTTCTTCTGCCCTGAGGCCACACTAAGAAGTGGAGATGGCAAGAACCTGACTTCAGGACACTCAGTGATGGCTACTAGCCACACCCACTTCCAGTGCCAGGTGTCCCTCAAGGGACCTGAAGGATCCCCTTCCCTTTCTGTCAGGACCCCTGGTTGCCCTGGTAGCCCAGCTGTAGGCTGATGAGTCCAGCCAGTGCCAAAGAGCCCAGTGCCCTGACACCGCTGAGAGCAGATATAGGGGAGGTTGGCTGTCTCCTCTTCAGCCTCCCTCTCTTCCTGGGTGAGATCTACCCAGCAGCTGAGAAAGACAAAGCCACGGTGCAGGCAATGTTGCACTGTCACCAGTGAGCATGGTAGAGCCAGCAGCATTGGCTGTGTGCCTGCCAGAGCAGCAGGCCCCTAGGCACTGCCCCTCCCCCTCTCGTGCAGGACTCCGCCTGGGCTCTGGGGACAGTAAAAAGGCTTTAAGTGGATACTTCAAAGCTATATGTGTTTGGCCACAGTCCAGGTGAGAGAGGAGCTGTTATAGAGGTCATAAAAAAAGGGGGGGCTTACAAAATGACGCTAAAAGCCACGGGACCCAGTGACTATGCTGTGACCTCAGTGGTGATATACAGGCCAGTAAGAAAGCAATAGCCAGAAAGTTAGGAGGTGGTAGGGGTACTGCCATCTGGAGAGGTTTGTCTGCTACCTAAGTCCCTAAGTACTTTCAGATTCACGGGGCATCATGGCATGGGCATGTGTTTGCAATGTGGCATGTCAGCTGAGGGCATGCCAGCCCATGAGTACCTGTGCCTGAAGAGGCCTAGAGAAGGACCCAAGGCAGGCCAGGAGCTCCCAGAATGGTAGGGGAATCTGTTGCCACCATGGAGAGGACAAGGCCAGCCCTCTCTCAGCTGTCCTGTTCCCATGGGCACCTGATCACCATCATTTCCCTCCACTGCCCTTTGGAGCAGATGCTACAGCTCAGAAGCTGGCACACGTCTGTCTCCTTCTCCAGAAACTTAGCTGCATACGGGGCTATGCGGAGAGCTCCAGGGAACTTGGGGCTGGCCTGGAGTAGGCAACAGGGGTAGGGGAGAGATGGGCTAGAGGCAGAACCTCCTGCTTTACAGTACAGCTGGAATGTTCTGGAGCTGTAGTGTGTGGGATCCTAGCCCTTGCCACAGGAAGGAGCTGGCACTGTCCAGTGGATTCTCGTAAACCTGTTCCTGCCAAGCCCAGGTGAACCAAGCTGAAATAGCAAACCAGACTCTGAACAGAGGCAATGGCTAATTGTACCTTTGCTGAAGTGTAGCCTGGGTTTCTAGTACACATTCCTCATGGCTCCCTTTCCTATAAAGCCTGTCGACAGATGCCTGCTCTGCTGATATCCCTGGAAAGTCTTCCTCAAGTACACTTAGCCTCCATGCCACCCTCATCTCTGCTACCGTCCCTGGCCAGCCCTCCTCTGCAATTTTAGCCATGGAAACCTGCCCCTGTCCCATGTTCAGCTCTTCACCTGGCGTGGCCCTGAGATGTGTCCAGTAGGCATCTCGTGTCCTTTCCTGTCTCCACAGATCTCTCATGTGATGCAGCCAATGCCACCATCCTGAAAGGGGACCAACGGGAGCCCCATGCCCTGACCCCAGGACCCAGCCTTCTGGCTCTCACATTCCTGTCCAGCAAACCAGGTGCCCGGCCCCAGCCTGAGGGAGCCAGCTGGGATGCAGGGCCCAGTGGGGCTGCCTCAACCTGGGTGGACCCAGCAGAGGGCAGCCCAAGTCCAGGGGTCCTCCCTGAGGGCCTACCTCTCCAGCCTTTGCCTGCTGACGTCCCTCTCCCCACCACCCTGGAGCCCCGCATCGTGATGGGTGAGGAGACATGCCAGGTCATCCCTTCACCCAGGGCAGCCTGGCCAGTGCTCAGGGACCGGGAAGGTGGGCACATGGCCCTGCATCCACCTCCGGAGCTGTGTTCTCAGGGTGATCCTCCTGTGCCTTCCCCTCCCCCCGACCTTGAGTCCTACTTCACACCCCCCTCCACTCCCACCAAGACCATCTATGGCCTGCTCCCTGACCACGGGCCCCACAGGGATGCCTGGGACCTGGAGGCCGAGCTGCTGGATGAGTTACTGGACTCAACGCCAGCTTCACCCTCAGGCTCCTATATTACAGCAGATGGCGACAGCTGGGCCTCATCGCCTTCCTGTTCCCTCAGCCTGCTCGCCCCGGCTGAAGGGCTGGACTTTCCCTCCGACTGGGGCCTCTCCCCATCAGGGTCTGTGGTAGATGAACTAGAGCCACACCCCACAGAACCTCCAGAGCCCCCATCCTCCGAGTCTAGCCTCTCAGCCGACAGCAGCTCTTCCTGGAGCCAAGAGGGCCATTTCTTTGACCCGACCTTCTTGGCCAACGACCCGATGATCCCTGCCGCCCTACTACCCTTCCGGGGTAGCCTCATCTTCCAGGTGGAAGCTGTGGAAGTCACACCCCTGTCCCAAGAGGAGGAGGAGGAGGAAGAGGAGGTAGCTGCTGGTGCTGCCACCCCGGATGGAGACCTGGCCGGAGAGGGTGAGGACGACAGCACATCTGGCTCCTTCCTGCAGTCACTGTCCGATCTGTCCATCATTGAGGGCATGGATGAGGCCTTCGCCTTCCGGGACGATACCTCGGCCGCCTCCTCTGACTCGGACTCCGCTTCCTATGCAGGGGCAGATGATGACAGGCTGTACAGTGGGGAGCCCCACGCCCAGCCCAGCGCCCAGAACACAGAGCAGGAGTACAGAAGCAGAGTCACATTTCAGGGGACAGAATTCATGCCTCAGCTTTCAGAGCACGAAACCTGTCTCACCAATAGCCAGGAATCAATTGCAGAACTAGCAGAAGAGGCTCCAATTTTAGGCAGAGAGTCTGAAGCTACCGTGCCCCTCCCTGACCTGCGAGCAGCTCCAGATCCCCAGGTGGAGGGAGCTACCACAGCCTCCCCTAGGGGAGGGAAGGAAGAAGTTGATTCGGTTGCTCAGCAAGCACCCAGCACACTGCCCCAGCCCTGCCAGAAGGGGCTGAGCACTACTTTAGGCTCTAAGCCTGTCCCTGCACAACCAATTCTAGATCTGCAGGAAGAAGCAAGCCCCACCTGTCCAATCCTTCCTGATAACCTGAAGGAAGGAGGCCTGGGCCTTCCCTCCACACTGGAGTATGTGGCTGTGGCTTCAGTGAGACCCCAGAAGGCTGAGGGAGTTGCTGCAATACCCCAGGACTCCCCTATGACTTTAGCCCCATTATTGCAATGTGCAGATCCTGCTTCAGGCCCAGAGTCTGTGGCTGTAGTCACTCTGAGGCTCCGGCAAGATGAGGGATGTGTCATAGCAGTGCAGGGTACCCCTGTGGCATCATCACTTCCACTCCTACAGAATACAGATGTGGCTACATTTGAGTTCCAGCAGGCTGAGGAAAGCATCACAGAACCCCAGGACTCCCCTGTGGCATCATCCCCACCCCTGAAAGGCTTAGACCCTGCCTCAGACCCAGAACCTGATGCTCTGGTCACATTGGGGTCCCAGCAGGATGAAGGGATTGCCCCAGTACCCCAGGACTCTCCTATGGCATGTCTACCCCTGCAAGGCTCAGACCCAGAACCTGAGGCTCTGGTCACATTGGGGTCCCAGGAGGATGAAGGGATTGCCCCAGTACCCCAGGACTCTCCTATGGCATGTCTACCCCTACAAGGCTCAGACCCAGAACCTGAGGCTCTGGTCACACTGGGGTCTCAGCAGGATGAAGGGATTGCCCTAGTACCCCAGGACTCTATGGCATGTCTACCCCTGCAAGGCTCAGACCCCACCTCAGACCCAGAACCGGAGGCTCTGGTCACACTGGGGTCCCAGCAGGATGAAGGGACTGCCCCAGTATCCCAAGATTCTATAATATGTCTACCCCTGCAGGGCTCAGATCCCACCTCAGACCCAGAATCTGAGGCTCTGGTCACATTGGGGTCCCAGGAGGATGAAGGGATTGCCCCAGTATGCCAAGACTCTCCTACAGCATGTCTACCCCGGCAAGGCTCAGACCCAGAACCTGAGGCTCTGGTCACATTGGGGTCCCAGCAGGATGAAGGGATTGCCCCAGTATGCCAAGACTCTCCTACAGCATGTCTACCCTGGCAAGGCTCAGACCCAGAACCTGAGGCT